>SZWC01014270.1:34632-44663 GCA_023375785.1 Penium margaritaceum | reverse complement strand
CCCCCCCCCCCCCCCCCCGCTCCCTGCCAACCCACCTGCCCGCCGATCGAGGCCCTCGCAATTGAGGGCCGGGCGGCCGGTGGGCTGCCGGGAGGCGGGGTGAGTGTGGTGGGGGGGTGGGGGGGTGAGAAAGTGCGTAGAAGCTTCCTAGCAACACAGCCGTTGACCGGGCATCAATGCCTGGTCAGACGGTGACGACAGTCACAGGGTGTACACACAACGGCAAGGGTTTGGCTAGGAAACACAAGACACAGTGTCAGAATGCTTCAATATAGCATATGTAGAGAGAAATGACAACTGACAGGTCCAGGGCATAAATACCTGCCGCGGCGCACGGCGGGTGTCCAAGAGCTGTCCTAAAACCGGCCCAAAACCACTGTTTTGGCCGCAACTCTGCGCACACATGTCAGAATCCTACGCCGTCTGAACCTAGACATGCAGAATCAAAAGACGGACGCAGCGACTGGTCACGTGCATGCATCCATCGACTGACAGCGAGTATACAATGCAAAGACATTCAAATGGGCCTCATGGCCAGTCCGCCGAAAGGCGCCTGCAAGACGTAGAAGGCACAGCAAGGAGTTCCGGTGAGATCTGGGGCTCTGGAACAGTGGTCGGTCAGCTCCAGGCAGGTAGTCCGCCGCCTTTCGTCGCGCCGGTGTCACCTGGGCCGCCTGCCTCAGGGATCTGCACGAGTATGGACACGGCCGAGTGGTCACAGTAAACTGTACAGGAACGGCACAAAGCACAACACTCCCCCATGACCCGATGGTACGCATGTCCATACGCGTGCAGCACTGGTACAACCACATAGTGAGTGACACAGACAGATGAGACGTCAACGTACATCCCACACTCAACCACTGTCATGCACGGGGCGAAGCCCAACAGAACGAATGGCCACCAGGAACTTTCCGCGGGCAGGTGCCTTCGTCAAGAAACCAGCATGCTGCAAGTCAGTGCCAACCCACATGATGGAGATCACGTGTCGCTCCACCAGATCACGAACGAAGTGATGCTCAACCGCAATGTGCTTTGTGCGAGCATGAAAAACACCAGAGTCCTCCGCAATGGCGAGAGCACTCTGGTTGTCGCAACGCAGCACAATGGCCGGTACTGACTGCCCAAGCTCAAGAAACAAGCGCTGCAACCAAACTGCCTCAGCAGCCCCTGCCCCCAAAGCCACATACTCTGCCTCCGACGAACTACGTGCAATGCGGCCCTGCTTCCCGCTTTTCCAAGACAAAGCGGTACCACCGAGCAGAAACACGTAGCCAGTGCGACTGCGCTCGTCAGGATTCAAGCCCAGTCACTGTCAGTGTAGCCGTCAAGGATCACCGAACAGTGCCGACGGAAGCAGAGTCCGAGATACGGCGTGGAGACCACGTACCGTACCACTCGCACAGCCGCGTGAAGAGCTCTTGCACGTGGAGCCTGCAAGAACTGAGCGAGGAGGTTGACGGCGAACGCGATGTTGGGACGCGTGGTAGTGGCCAGGTACATCAGAGATCCGATAAGACGGAGGTACAAGGTCACGTCCACTGTCTCCCCCAGCTGTGTAGGGTCATCCACCTTCANTGACACAGACAGATGAGATGCAGACGCACATCCCACACTCAACCACTGTCACGTACGGGGCAAAGCCCAACAGAACGAATAACCACCAGGAACTTTCCGCGGGCAAGTGCCTTCGTCAAGAAATCAGCACGCTGCAAGTCAGTGCCAACCCACATGATGGAGATCACGCGTCGCTCCACTAGATCACGAACGAAGTGATGCTCAACCGCAATGTGCTTTGTGCAAGCATGAAAAACACCTGAGTTCTCCGCAATGGGGAGAGCACTCTGGTTGTCACAACGCAGCACAATGGCGGGTACAGACTGCCCAAGCCCAATAAACAAGCGCTGCAGCCAAACTACCTCAGAAGCCCCTGCCCCCAAAGCCACATACTCTGCCTCCGACGAGCTACATGCGATGCAGCCCTGCTTCTTGCTTCACCAAGACAAAGCGGTACCACCGAGCAGAAACACGTAGCCAGTGCAACTGCGCCCATCAGGGCTCCAAGCGAAGTCACTGTCAGTATAGCCGTCAAGGACCACCAAACACTGCCGACGAAAGCAAAGTCCGAGATACGGTGTGGAGACCACGTACCATACCACTCGCACAGCCGCGTGAAGAGCTCTTGCACGTGGAGCCTGCGAGAACTGAGGGAGGAGGTTGACGGCGAACGCGATGTTGGGACGCGTGGTAGTGGCCAGGTACATCAGAGATCCGATAAGACGGAGGTACAAGGTCACGTCCACTGTCTCCCCCAGCTGTGTAGGGTCATCCACCTTCACGGCATCCTGCCCATCAGGTGTGAAGGGTGTGGAAGCAGTGGGCACTGCACCAAGGAGATCGCTAAAGCGCTCCCCCACGACTTGTGCGTATCGGGCCTGATGCAGCAACAGTGTCCGATGTCTACGATCTCGCACGATCTCCATACCAAGAAACACCGATGCAGGACCGAGGTCCTTCATCCTGTAGGCGGTCTACAGGACAGCCTTGGCCTCCTTCACGACCTCTAGGGACTGATCAGCGATCAGAGGGTCATCAACATAGACCAGGATGGTGGTGAACCGCTCGGGTGTCGGTAGGATGAAGAGTGAGGGGTCTGCCTCGTTCTGTACGTATCCTACACGAGTCAAGGTGCCAGTGATCTCCCGGTTCCAACACCGTGGAGACTGCTTGAGACTATACAAGGACTTGGGCAAGCGCCAGACCTTGTCACCGTCCTCAAAGCCTGGTGGCTGAGCCACGTAGATCTCCTCATCCAAAGAGCCATGGAGGAACGCGTTGTTCACATCCATCTTGTATAGTTCCCAGTCATGCTGAGCCACTACACCGAACAGAGCTCGAGCTGAGGTCATGCGGCTGACAGGGGCAAAGGTGTCACTGTAGTCAACTCCCTCAATCTGAGAGAACCCCTTGACGACCAAGCGGGCCTTGTAGCATTCCAGTGAGCCATCCGGCTTCACTTTCTTGCGAAAGACCCACTTGACCTGAATCGCTTTCCTCCCAGGGGGAAGGTCGACCAGCTCGTAGACTCTGTGCTCTCGGATGGCGTGAAGCTCATCCTCACAAGCAGCTTCGTAGGCCTCAGCATCCTGCGATGAGAAAGCCTCCCTCGATGTGCCCGGGTCAGGCACCATAGAGGGGGAAATCCGCGTGGCAAGTGCACACGCCTCAGTGTTAGGTCTGACGGCCACGAGATCAGCTGCTGCGTCATAGGCGATATGGAACTCGCGAGTGACCGGGTCGTGCCCTATAGGGCAGGCTGGGTGTACCTCTGAAAGCTCAGTGCGGAAACTCAGGCCTAAGGCCTTTGTGCCTGGATCACCGCTCGCGATGCTGCGAGAGGAACGCCTGGGTCCGGGACCCGACGCTCGCTGAGCTCCGGAATCCAGTGGTCGAAGGCGACCACCGGGCTCACGAGAGTAACCGGAGGTCGAGAGGCGCACCTCAGGCTCAGGAACAGGTACGACCACAGGGACAGGTACGACCACAGCTGGTGAGGGCTGAGACGAGGCAGCCGGAGATGCCGTGCAAGGAGAAGGGTGTGTGGGGGACACTGAGCTGGGAGTGACAGCTGGCCTGGACACTGAGACAGGAGTGTCAGGCGACGTAGGGACAGGAGTGGGCTGGGCTGGGTCAGACACCGGAGCAGGGGTGCCAGTGGACACAGGTGATGATGCAGGAGGAGGCGTGAGAGCAGCGGTACNGCGAGACGAAGATCAGCACGGTGGCCAAACCAGAGCTCGTATGGTGTAACATGATCCGGAAGCGGACCATGCGGGAGGCGGTTCCAGACCCACGTCATGTAGGCGAAGCCCTCGAAGGCGAAGGACTCCGGGATACCGCACTCAGACCGCATGGCGCGGACCGCATCCTCCATGGTGCGGTTCCAGCGCTCAGAGACACCGTTCTGCTGTGGGGTAGCAGGAGCGGAGACCTGGTGAAAAATGCCGTGCTCAGCAAAGAAGGAGTCCATCTCACCGAGGAACTCGCCGCCGCGATCCGAGCGAAAGGTATGTAGCGTGTGGCGAGACTGACGCTCAGCCATCACCAGCCAGAGCCGAACCGCAAGGGCGGCGTTACTCTTCTGACACAGATTGTAGACCGACCGCATCCGGGTGAAGTCATCAGTCAGCGTCAGAACATACCGTCCCCTCTCGGACAGGGACTCGACCGGGAGAGGGCTAAGCAGGTCTGAGTGGACCAACTCGAGTGGCCTCAGCGCTCGGGAACGCGAATCAGGATAAGTGCACCGGTGTATCTTTTCCTGAGCGCAAAAAAGACAGTCGGTCTTGGGTGGCTTCTCGAAAGAAGCCACGTCAAGGCCAAGAACGGGCTGTGTCCGTATGAGCTTCAACATAGTGTGAGAGCCCACATGACACAGACGTCAGTGAAGTAACCTCTGGTGTTCTTGGGATAGAACACCAGTGACAAAAACACGACCAGAGGAAGGTGGAGAGCAAGGGGAGGATGGCCGAGCAATGCGATACAAATCATCTACATCTGAAGCACGCAGGAACATGCTACGGGTGTCAGGAGCAGTCACCGTCGCTGAATCAGCGGTATGCTCAACGGAGAGACCCATCAGAGTGCAGGCACGCACAGACAGCAGACTGAGCTCAAGATCAGGCACAAATAGCACGTCAGAGAGATACAAGGGGCCAGACGGACCATCAAAGCATACAACCCCGACACCGTGGACTGGTAAGGACTGACCAGAGCCTGTACGAACAGAACGGACAGTCGTGACAGGACCAAGTACCACAAAGTCACTACGACGACACGTCATGTGGTGGGTGGCACCAGAATCGATGATCCAAGTGCCACCGGAATCACTACTGGTGGACGTCACTGTACAACGAGGAATAGAACACTCGGCATCAGAGGGACGCTGAGCTGTCAGTGGGATGGAACGACGTACATCACGAAGGTGAGACTCATGAATCCAGTCAGAGCAGTCAGGCCCATCATCATCACATGCGGACTGTGCTCCCCCACACGTGTCATCACGAGTCACGAGGACGGACGAACAAGCAGTCTGTGACCGACTCGACGATGACAACACACTCGCACCTCCCTGAATGCGAAGCGCCAGAAGATGACGAAGCTCAGCGATGGTGCGGTCATGTGGGTCTGGATCACTGCTGCTCACTCGTGAGGACGCAGGAACAGCTGCAGTCGTGGTCGTCGCGCGTCCAGAGGAGTGTACGGGCGACGTGCCGGAAGCGGTGCGAGCAGCATGGGCAGCCTGAAGTCCGCGAGTGATGCACCCCCAGTCAAGCGGCTACTGGCACTCGGTGTAGCGATGGGCACCTCCACAGTTGTAGCAGTGCATGGACCGGCCACTGCTACCACTTGATGACGACTGCTGCTCACCCAATCCGTGCTTCCTATTCTTCTTCTTCCCCTGGGCAGCTGCCGTAACGCCCTGCGTCTGCGTGGGTGTAGACGGGGTCGAAGAGGAGGTGGAAGATGAGGTCGTGATGGAGGTAGATGAGGGTGACTGTAGGAGGGAAGATGGTGGTAAGGAGAGGACTGCTGCAGCGAGGGAAGTCTCCTGATGTACTACTGCTGCCTTGCGGGCCGACGTCACTTGGAGGAAGAGCTGATGAGCCCAAGGGAGCAGCTGTAGGGTGGCTGAGAAAGGCTCGTGAGCAGCGTCGTTGTACCGTGTGAAGATGTCGGTGTACTCCAGGCAAACTCCGAGCATGATCGTCCGAAGTGCCCACAGCTGTGTGCCCCCTGAGGTCCCTAGACGCATGTAAATATGCATGGCACGTCGCCAGTAATCCGCTGCAGGCTCCGCTGCTCCCTGACGGAGCGAGTGGAAAGCACGAATGTGTGACGCATGCGTAGCGTGCGTCTCTACGGCCAGTAGGGACAACGCCAGATCCCAGCCTCCATGAGGATCTGCTTCGGTGCCTGTGCCTGCCTCGCCGAGGAAAGGGCGGAAGTCGACAACAGTCTCGCATGGCATGGCGTAAAGAAGTCCTCGCATGGCCCGGGCTGCTGTCAACACTTGTGCTGGATCTGTAGACTGGTATGGGCTGTGGTAGTAAGGCCACCCTCCCTCGGAAGTAGCCCACATCTGAAACAGGATCTCCCTGCAGTCAAATCCATCCTCGCTGATGTACCGTGGAGGTGGTGCCTCAAAGTCCTTTGGCTGCCGCTCCGTGGGGAGAGCAACCGCAGGCTGAGGAGCGCGAGAGACGGGGAAAACTCCTGGAAGGCGGTGATCATCGGGGAAGTCAGGTGACGGTCGTATCGAGGACACGGGTGGAGGTCGGATACCCATCTGTAGCTGACGAAGGCGCTCCTGTAGGAGATGAATCTCCCGCTCCTGGGAGTCATCCTCGAAGCCTGGCATGAATGGCTCGTCATCAAGGAGGTCCGCAGGTGGTGGGGAAACCATACCAGGAGGTGAAGCAGGCAGAGCACCTGTCACGGGCACGTGAGCCGAGTGCTGGGTGGAGGCCACAACGCCGGCAGCTCCCTCAGAAATCCGCGAAGGAGCCGTGGACTGAGCGCGCAAGAGCTTTGTCAACGTGCGGATCGCGTCAGTCTGCTCTCGCTGTAGATGACGCATCTCCTCCTGCTGGCTGCGCAGGTCCTCAATGGCCTGCGAGCGAGGGCTCAATACCCCTGAAGAAGAGGAGGAGGGATCACCTGGTCCCTTGTCCTTGTCCTCGGGCGAACTCCTGTTGCCGCTCACTATGGGACGACAGGTCAAGTTTGCCGGAATTCAAAGCCGTCTGCGTTTCTTGGGGAGTTGAAACGCTGGCAACTTTTGACTTTCCGGGTAGAAATTTGGCTAAGTGTAATGCTGACGTCAGCAAGTGGTTGCTGACGTCAGCACGACCTGATGACGTCAGCAATCATCAATGCTGACGTCAGCTCATCCCCTTCCTTTTATTTCGTGTTTTTTTTCTTTTTTCGTCACGGTTCTGCTGCTGCACGGTGGCGCGCGGCAGCTCCGCGGAAGTTGCACTGCAGCTTCCGCCCAGCTGCTGCTGCAGCTGTGCTGTCAGCTGCAGCAGCAGCTGCGTAGATGCGTGTGCAGGGGTGGCAGCAGCGGCTGCGCTGCTAATGCTGCTGCTGCGTGCAGCGGCTGCTGCTGCGCGCTGCAGCTGCTGCTGGCTGCCGCCGCCACGCGCTGTTGCTGGCTGCCGCCGCCGCGCGCTGCTGCTGCTGCCACTGCTGTGCTGCTGCTGCCGCCGCGACTGCCGCTGCTGCTGCTGTGCCGCTGCTGCTGCTGCGCTGCTGCTGCCAACACTCCTGCTGCGCTGCTGCTGCCGCCGCTGCTGCCACGCTGCTGCGGCGGCCGTTGCTACTGCGCTGCTGCTGCACTGTTGCCGCCGGCGCCTCTGCTGCTGCTGCTCTGCTGCTGCGGCTGTGGGGGGAGGGGCGGTTGCTCGCACTGCAGCCGCCACACACCTCTGCGTGGTGGTACACGCCGTTGCTGCTGCCTCAGCAGCTGCGATCTCACGTGGTGGGTGGAGTACGTGGACGACGACCGGCCATCTCCAACAGGTCCCAGAAACTCTGCTGCAGCGGTGACTCTCACTACTGCTCCTCTGCTGCGTCTCTGCTGCGCAGCTCAGTGAGAACTGTCTCATTGCTCTGATACCATGAGAAAGTGCGTAGAAGCTTCCTAGCAACACAGCCGTTGACCGGGCGTCAGTGCCTGGTCAAACGGTGACGACAGTCACAGGTCGTACACACAACGGTAGTGGTTTGGCTAGGAGACACAAGACAAAGTGTCAAAATGCTTCAATATAGCATATGCAGAGAGAAATGACAACTGTCAGGTCCAGGGCATAAATACTTGCCGCGGTGCACGGCGGGTGTCGCACGCGGCAGTCCAAGAGCTGTCCTAAAACTGGCCCAGAACCACTGTTTTGGTCGTAACTCTGTGCACACATGTCAGAATCCTATGCCGTTTGAACCTAGACGTGCAGAATCAAAAGACGGATGCAGCGACTGGTCACATGCATGCATCCATCGACTGACAGCGAGTATACAATGCAAAAACATGCAAATGGGCCTCATGCCCAGTCCGCCGAAAGGCGCTTGCAAGACGTAGAAGGCACAACAAGGAGTCCCGGTGACATCTGGGGCTCTGGAACAGTGGTCGGTCAGCTCCAGGCGAGTAGTCCGCCGCCTGTCGTCGCGCCGGTGTCACCAGGGCCGCCTGCCTCAGGGATCTGCACGAGTATGGACACGGCCGAGAGGTCACAGTAAACTGTACAGGAATGGCACAAAGCACAACAAGGGGGGACTTCGCCGGGGATTACGGCGGACGGGCGTCTGTAGGAATCCCCCCTCCATGAATGGGGACTCGAAAATCCATGTTTGTTTTATTTTACATTTTTCTCAGCTTTATACCCGCGTTTGATGTACAAACAAATAAAAAACCCACCTCCTAATTACACCTGGGGTTTTAGGGTTTATTTTTGCGCGGGCACTTGCTGGGCCCCGCGGCAGCGGGGCCCAGCAGGTCCCCCTTTTAACTCATGGAGAGTCTCGGACCCCCTAAGCAAACTTCTTACAAACCACTTACGAAATATCACAAACCCTTTTACTAACGAGTTTGTGATCATTGGGTCAAAAAATGTGACGTCAGCATGTCGACGCCGCATCCATGCGACGTCGACATGCTCTCTTTTGACAAACGAGAGGGGTATATTGTTCATTTTTTATGCCTGCAAACTCGCGTCCGTGTCGAAGGGGCGAATCAGGCTTATTGTTCCGACGGAGGGGCGGATCAGGCTTATTGTTCCGAGCGAGGGGAGGATCAGGCTTATTGTTCCGAGCGAGGGGGGGATCAGGCTTATTGTTCTGAACGATGGGTATATGGTCATTCCTCCCTTTTCTGATTGGCTGTTGAACTGAGTAACAAGCTCTACAGAGCTGGGGGGAGGCTAGTTCTTGGAGGGGTCTCCCATTGTGTCTCATTCCTGATTCCTAACCAGTTTCTTTCAGTTTTCAGCTACTTTCTGGCGCTAACTCTGGCGCGCGCGTTTCTGAGTAACAAACCCAGAGCTTCCAGACTCTAGAGCGTGCGGGGCCAGCTGACTTAAGCAATGAGCGTGGAAGCCCGCACGCTACATCAACAACGCTGCTGCCCCAACCTGCTGCCTAGGCTTTCCATTTGAGGCATGATGCGAAAACATGCAAATAAGGCCCAAGGCCAATTCATCGAGAGAACACTCGAGGCTACAAAAAAATGGCGGAGTGCCCCAACAAAGTCTTTGGGACGTCGTGGCAGCTGTCTTGCCGCTACATATGGGTGGATCAGTACACCATTGCACTCCGATGCCAGCTGGGTCTGCACCAGGGATGTGCACGAGCATGGGCACGACTGAGTGGTCGCGGTCAGCTACATGTACCCGCGAGAGCGGCTCACATTGCAACATTGAATGGGGTCACTTTTTAAGTTAGAGACTGAGTGCCCCACACTTGCATTCTCCTGGAGAGCTCTTGTGGTGAGGTACATCTGAGGAGTACAAGTGTGCAGCTAGTTCTGTTGTGCTTTGTGCCGTTCCTGTACAGTTTACTGTGACCACTCGGCCGTGTCCATACTCGTGCAGATCCCTGAGGCAGGCGGCCCTGGTGACACCGGCGCGACAACAGGCAGCGGACTACCCGTCTGGAGTTGCCCGACCACTGTTCCAGAGCCCCAGATGTCACCGGGACTCCTTGCTGTGCCTTCTACGTCTTGCAGGCGCCTTTCGGCGGACTGGACATGAGGCCCATTTGCATGTTTTTGCATTGTATACTCGCTGTCAGTCAATGGATGCATGCATGTGACCAGTCGTTGCGTGCGTCTTTTGATTCTGCACGTCTAGGTCCAGACGGCGTAGGATTCTGACATGTGTGCGCAGAGTTACGACCAAAACAGTGGTTTTGGGCCGGTTTTAGGACAGCTCTTGGACTGCCGCATGCGACACCCGCCGTGCGCCGCGGCAGGTATTTAT
>SZWC01014269.1:59506-71257 GCA_023375785.1 Penium margaritaceum | reverse complement strand
GTGGAGAGCTTCCTACGCCACAAGGAGACGAGGATGTAGGAGGCAGTGACTTGCGCCGACGCGCACATGATGGAGGTCCACCATCAGATTCATTCCGCGACTGACCGCCTGCACGCCGTAGATGCAGCTGGCCGGCAGGCTGCCGCAACAGAGCTCGACGAACTGCACACGCGTCTCGACGCAGCGTAGTCCATGTGGCAGCATGCAGCACATCAGCTGGCATGCATACGGGAGGCGATACAGTTGGAGGAGGCCCTCAGCGTTGCACCAATCACATCAGCAGATGACGACAGTAGTGACGACTACAACAGCGATGACGATGACAGCGACGACGCCGCTCCGGGGTGAGGCTCTGTGTGGACACATCCCACCAGCATCGTCGTCACCCTTGCTATTGTTGTGCAGGGGTATGTGGCCATGGGGGAGCCGCGCTCCCTCCTCACAGATTGTGTTGGGAGCAGCCATCAGCTTTGCTCGTATTGTCAGCCTCTGCAGCCCAGGGGGAGTGTTGGTGTGAGGACTTTGGTCTGACATCTTCTTGAGGACAGCGAGGTTACTTAGGGTGCAGCACGATGCTATGGTCCAGGTTATGCTGGTCAAGACCCGCGCACCTGGTGAGTTTCACCGGTGTGATGTGGAGACCCATTGCCTCTATGTGTTATGTATGATCCATGCTTGATGTGGTCGAGACCCGGGCACCCGGAGACACGTTTCCGGGGTCACGAGGAGACCTGTTTCTCTGTCTCTCTTGCTTGATGTTTGACACGTAGGTGTGTGATTCACTTCGTGCATGGTCGAGACCCGGGCATTTGATTGGATGCACCATTGTCACGAGGAGACCCTGTGCTGTGGTATGCTTGATCAGTGCTCGCTATGATTGGTTCCCTGAGCCATCATCTCTTGCCTTCGCTCAGACATCATTATGTTGACAGTTGTGTCAGCCATGGGGAGTGTTGGTGTGTGTGGCTTCCACCTGTCACGAGCGACGGCAAGGAGAGCAGCGCTACAGGAGAGCGCGACGACATGATCCCGGATGCAGACGCAGCTGGCACCGGAGCACCGACAAGTGGTGGCTCCATCCACCAACAGCTGCCAGAGAGCTGCCACGACGCCCTGGGTGCTTGCCGGGGTGCTTTGCGGCTTTTTCTGCAGACGCTAGAGTTTTCTCGGTGGACTGGCTCTTGAGCCCGATTTGCATGTTTTGTATTTCCTGTCCACCGATCGGTGCCGGACTTGTGTGTGTGACCAGTCGTAGCGTCCGGCTTGAGATTCTGCATCTCTAGGTTCAGACGGCATTGTGTTCTGATTTGTCTGCGCAGAGTTACGGCCAAAACAATGTTTTTGGGCCGGTTTTAGGACAGACCTTGCACTGCCGCGTGCGACACCTGTCGTGCGCTGCGGCAGGTATTTATACTGTGGGCTTGTCATTTGTTATCTCTCTCTGCAATTATATTCAGTTTGAGTTTCCTGACACTCTGTTCGTGTCCCAACCCAGACCCTTGCAGTTTTGTCTCTAACTTGTGACTGTTGTCACACGCTGACCTGGCGTTGACGCCTAGTGTCGCGGCAAGTGGTTAGGAAGGTTCTAGGAAACTTCTCAACCTCTTCTTGTGTTCTACATGGAACTGAGTGGGATTGCTGGGAAATGATTCAAACACAAAATGATAAAATGAACGTCAGCACCACATGGCCAGACATTCTGATTTGGTGTTCCAAATCAGTACATCTGGCCCATTCTGTTTGTCTCACTTCCTCTCTTGGTTACACACTCGAGGAGAGCCCATGTCTCAATCTGAACAAGAGGCAGGTGTTGCACGCAAAGCGTGCATAGGGTTACATAGTAACTGAGCAAAATCATTCATATTAACATCTCTTAAGAGGCTAAATAATCGCCTGTAATCTGGACCACATGGTGGAAGGTTTGCCATGAGACTTTATCTCGTCCGTGGAAGCCAAAACTGGTTGTAAATGGACTACCAAACCGTCGTTCAAACTAATTTTTTTTGTTCGCTTGTGTGTGCTCTTAAACATTGTGTATGGTTTGGGCGAACTCTTCATAAATTACTTCAAGCTATGCTGGATTTATTCCAGATTTTTTGGATGTAAAAGCTAAAAAAACACAACCAAAAATTGAACGAATGCGCTTGACGATACAATATTATGTATAACAATTCACAAACATATTGAAGAAGAACCTCAAAAGGAATTTCTTCTCAGTTTTTTTTTTATGAATATGGTTTTATCTGATGATGAATTTATTTAAAGATTAATTTGTTCTTGTATTGTGAAAATGCTAGTTTCACACGTCTGTTATGAACTTCACTGTTAAAAAGGAGATGTTTGACAAACTTAGATGACTATTGAATGTCTCCTTATGTTATGAAAAACATTTAGCAATTATAGGCAGAGTTTAATACATTTACCTTCTTCTAGGACGATGGTTGAATCTCTTTTCTTTCAATTTCATTTTCACCCTGGTTGAAGCCGGGTTCATGAGTCTCAAGAGTTTAACATGATGACCGTGAAACAGGACAGGGCGAGGCCAAGGAGGAGCAACATAGAGGGAAAAAACAACATTAAATTCTGCTCGCCAATGGACTGGTGGGATTGGACCCAACACAACGTATAGTCCTTACCCTTTCGTGCTAGCGTCGGACTGGTCATTCCATACTATCCGGGGTCTGTCCAGACATCTGTAGGAAGTCTCAGGCTACGTGGAAGCAAGAGAGCAAGGGAGACGTTAAGAAACGTTCACATCCATGGCATGAGATCACGCGGAGTGGCAGATAGAGTGAAGAACGGAACTCAAAAGGTAAGTCACAGCGAGTAACAGGCTCGCGTAGTCATCCACGCCGGGGGAGCGAGTGATCGTGCAGCGAGCTCGCTTTCGCTCGCTCCCTTTGGTCCTGTGGTTCGAACCACAACCTGATGCCTGGAATTTCTCACTCTGAGTGCTTCCCCAACTACTCAACAACCAAATAGGGCTAGCTGACTACCCGCCAACACACATGCTGAACCTACAAGTGAGCCATATCGCGTGTGTTTTAGTAGTGAGCGCACGCGGGCCCGGTGATGTCTGCTAGTCTTCTGGCTGAGGTAGGTAGACCGGCAAGAGCATAAGCCAGGAACAAGGACCCCCTCTTGTTAGTCACCTGCACAGGTGTGGTAGGTGTGCAGCAAGGCCAGAGGTCACAATGTAGCACTGATACTGAAACCAACACTCCCCCATGACCCACAACCGAACTGCACAGAAGCTGCCACAGCCACAACAGCGACATCACGAGTAGTGACACACCACTGTACACAGACACACGACACACCAATTCAACCCGGAGCATCACGAACACAGAACAACCCAACAGCGTGAACTGTTGTATTGAAGACGTTACTGCTCAACGCCTTTGTGAGGAAGTCAGCTCGCTACTGTCTGGTGTCAACCCACACGATTTGGACATCTCCTGCAGCTACACGCTCACGCACAAAATGGTGTTCAACATTGATATGCTTCGTGCGAGTGTGATGCATGCCGTCGTGCTCAACAATTGCTTTCGTGCTTTGATTGTCACAACGCAGAGTGATGCAGCGAATGGGGACGTTGAAGTGTTGCAGCAAGCGACAAAGCCATACACTTTCACACGTGCCTGCGCCAAGAGTAACATACTCAGCCTCACTCGAGCTACGCGCAACACAGCCTTGTTTGCCACTTTTCCACGAGATCGCTGTTCTCCCAACAAGGAAGATGTACCGCGTGCGACTGCGAGCATCCACATCATGCGCCCAGTCACTATCAGTGTACCCATCCACAACCACTGATGGTTGTGCTCTGTAACACAGTCCAACTCGGGCCGTCGAGAGAGCATACCTGACGACTCGCAAGGCAGCCTCCATGTGGCGCGACCTGGGGCACTGTGAGAACTGGGCAAGAAAGTTCACAGCAAAGGCAACGTCTGCTCGAGTGGTAGTAGCTAAGTACATTAGAGACCCAATCACTCGCAGGTAATCGGTTACATTGACTGGCTCCCCAAGTTTCGACACATCCAGGGTCTTTAGCAAGCGCTGTCTAGCGGGCGTCATTGGAGTGGACGCAGTGGGCATAGACGCAAGGAAGGGAGCGAAACGCTCCCCCAGGCGTCTCACGTAAGCAGCCTGGTGAACGTGTAGGACGCGATGAGCGCGGTGACATTCAATCTCCATGCCTAGAAAGACACGGGCCGGACCCAAGTCCTTCATCTTGTATGCGGACTGTAGCAAGGACTTCACGGACGCAACCGCCTCTTGACTAGGAGACGCGATCAGCGAGTCATCGACATAGACAGGAATAGCGGCAACGGCGCTGAGGTTGGGGTGACAAAGAGCGCAGGGTTGACTGTGCTCCGTCGGTACCCTCCTTTCTCCAGAGTTGAGGTGATCTCCTGATTCCAACATCTTGGCGACTGCTTAAGGCCGTAGAGAGCCTTGTGCAGTCTCCAGACTCTGTCAGTGCCATCAGTGAACCCTGGAGGCTGGACCATGTAGATTTCCTCGTCCAATCGCCCGTGTAGGAAGGCGTTATTGACGTCCATTTGCTCGAGTTCCCAGTCGTGGTGTGCGACAAGACTAAGAAGAGCTCGAGCAGTGGTGTAGCGTCTGACGGGAGCAAATGTTTCGTCGAAATCGACCCCAGGGACTTGGGAGAACCCCTTGGCAGTAAGGCGCGCCTTGTATTTGTCTAGGTCACCGTTGGCTTTGTACTTTCGCTGGAACACCCAGCGAGCGTCAATGGCCTTGCGACCGGGCAGTAGATCGACCAAGTCGTAAACAGCATGGTCGTCTAGAGCCCTCAGCTCATCTCGCATGGCATCCTCCCACTACTGTGAGTCGGGTGCTGCTTGTGCCTGTCTGACTGTGGTGGGATCATGCGACGGGGGTGACGCCGCAGTGGTGACCAGACACTTTGCGACACTGCCAAGCACGGCGGCTTCAAGAGCGCGCTCATGTTCCATCACGAGCAGCGTATACCCAAGGGAAGAGCTGGGGTGGACAACCCCTGTGGCCAGGCCTAAGGCATCCATGCCGGTAGGCATAACTGGCGACTGCTCAAAGGAAGACTGCACCGCTCGGGAGTGGGACGCTGAGACACTCAAAGAGCGAGAGGGGAGGGCCCGGAGGCGGCCACCACGGACAAAGGGTGAGACAGGTGCGGGACCAAGTGGGGCCGCGGGCCCAACCAGGGCAGGAGCAGGAGCAGGCGGACTGGGGCCAGTAGAGGGGAGAGAACTGGAGGGCGTCGTAGAGGAGTGCGCGGGAGAGACGGACTCAGAGCAGGTAGGCGAGGAGTGTAGGATAGGGGAAGCCAGAGAGCTGGGCGACAAGGCCCATGTCGAGGGCACTGGATCGGAAGCCTGGGGACGCGATGAGGGAGAAGTCTGCATGGAGGGACAGCAGCAGGGACTGCAGGAGAAGCAGAGACAGCAGGGACTGCAGGAGAAGCAGAGACTACAGGACTGACATCCCCCCGCAACCGACAGAGCGGCAGCAGGGCGGCAGCGGGTGCAGAATGACTCAAGTCGCGGAGAAAGATGGACTCAAAGAATAGGGCGTCACAAGACTCGACAACCCGCTGGCGCTCCGGATCCCAGAACCGCCAGGCTTTGGATTGGGCAGAGACACCGAGAAAGGGACAGAGACGCCCACGCGGAGAGAGTTTCCCCTCGCGAAGGTCATCAGGGAGCCAGACAGACGCAATGCTACCCCAAACCCGAGCGAGGCAAAGATCGGCACGAGTGCCGTACCAGCGCTCGACCGGAGTGACAGTGCGAGGGAGGGGACCGTGAGGGACGCGGTTCCAGACCCACGTCATGTAATACATTGTGTCGAAGGCAAAGAGGGGGGGGGAGGCCGGACTCAGACAAGAGAGTACGGACTCCATCGGCGAGAGTCCGATTCCATCGTTCAGAGACCCCATTCTGCTGGGGTGTGTAGGGAGCAGAGGTCTCCAAGCACACCCCCTTGGGCTCGAGAAGCTGGGCGGTGGGACCAAGGAACTCACCGCCACGGTCACTGCGGAGGACACGCAGGGACCGCTGACACGACCTTTCAGCTTGAAGAAGCCAGGTCTCAAGAACTTGACACACATCGCTCTTTTGATGAAGGGCAAAGATCCAACGAAAATGAGAGAAGTCATCGGTCAAACACAGGACATAACGCCCAACACCCCCAAGGAACTCGTGGGGGAGAGGTCCCATGACATCCGCGTGGACAAGATCAAGGGGATGAGATGACGTGGACTCAGAAGAGGCAAAGGGAGAGCGATGCATCTTGCCCTGGGCACAGTCAAGACAGTCAGAGGGACAAGGCGACGGAAAGGTAGACGGGGACATGCCAAGAGCGGGCTGGAGACGGAGCATGCTGGAGATGGCATCAGAATGGACATGGCCAAGACGGCGGTGTAAGAGATGAACGTAGTCGGGAGAGAGAGAGGGAGCAACATGGGCAAGGGAGGAGCCAACAGAGGATGAGTCCCCCCCACCCCTCACCCCCTCCCCAAACAGAGGAGGAGGTACAGGGCGCAAGCAAGGGAACACCATACAGCTTGCCACACTTGACACCTTGCAGGACGACACGACCAGAGGGACGGAGACGAACAGTGCCAACACCTTGACCGGCTGCGAAGTCCATGCCCTGATCATCTAGAGAAGTCACCGACAGCAGGTTGAGTTCCAAGGAGGGCACGTACAGAACGTCGGGCAAGAGCAGCACGCCACTGGGACCAACAAAGCGGACAATGCCCACGCCTTGAACAGGGAGTAACTGGCCGGACCCGGTACGCACAAAGCGAACGTGACTAGCAGGACCCATCGAGATGAAGGAGGCACGGTCAGACATCATGTGGTGCGTGGCTCCAGAGTCAAGAACCCAGAAGCCACCAGAGACACGAACATGGGAAAGGACACCACACGTGGCGACAGTACCGACAGAAGGAGAAGACGTGGCACAGGCGGCGAGACGACGAGGGAGGACAAAGGACTGCCAATGCTCAACCCACGGAACAGACGCAGACGGCAACCCAAGGACATGACCAGGGGGGTCCCCACGAAGAACAGTGTCAGACTGACATAAAAGACCTCTGGCCAGTGCAGTCACACTCTCACCTCCCTGGTCGCGAAGGTGAAGACGATGCAGAAGGGACTGCTCCAGCTGGCGTTCGCCGTCAACGGACGGCGCTGGAGATGGAGTAGAGGACCCTGAGGGCGGAGGGAGCCAGGAAGGAGCGAAGTAGGCAGGAGACGGCGGCCCGACGTAGACGGATGCACCATACGGCGGTGGCCAGCCCCAAGGGAACGAGACTGGAGGAGGCGCGGAAAGAACACCGGTTGCGGTGTAGGCGTGGGCAGAGGGGGAACTGGCAGGGCGGGGCGATGCACTAGAGCCGGAACTGGCGCTGGTCGAGGATGAGGTGGTGGAGCCGCTGGAACGTGCCCAGTGGGCACGCATGGCGCGGGCAAGGCGCAAGTCATCGAGTGGTGCAGGGCACTTCCGAGCGGAGTGCTCGGAAGAGCCGCAGTTCCAGCACACCACTTCACCGAGGACGTGAGAGGAGGCAGAGGCAGCGGGTTTCCCCTTACTACCTTTGCCCTTGCCCCGGCCACGTCCACGACCCTGAGAAGCGAGGGTCGTGGCTATGGAGGTCGAAGAGGGCGTGGAGATGGAGACGGAGGCGGCGCTGGAGGATGAGGATGTGGAGGCAGTGGTGACAGTTGCAACCCCTTCGACGGCGGAACGATGGAGCCGCTTGTTCTGAAGGCTAGTCCACCAGGCCGCAAGGCGCTCAGCGGTAAAGTCCCAAAGAGCGCCAACACCTGGGGGGGATAGTGGAGGCACGGGCTGGGAGGCGAGGCGCTGCAACTCGACGGGATTGACATCGCGAAGAAGGTCTGATAACTTGGGAATCAAGCCGTTGACCATCGTAAGCACAGCGGACAACTGGCCGGGTGCAGCAGTATCAAGCTCGCAAAGCAGTTTGAGGCCACGCGCCCAGTACGCATCCGTCGATTCGTCCGCACGCATAAGGAGCATGTTGAACTGCACGGTGAGCGCATTTTGCGCAGCCTAACCAGTGACGGTGGAACGACGACGCATGGTGTATGCGCCAACCGGGTCTGCCAGACGCTGAGCGGCAGGTTCATTATTGTAGGTGCCAACGTCATCGACAAGCGTTTCTGGTGCAGCAGCGATAAGAGCGCGAACAGCGCGAGCGGACTCGTCAGCGACAGGCGTGAAAGGTGGGACAACAGGAAAATAGTACTGCCACAGGCGTTCTCCTTGGGCCCAAGCGCTGAAGCCAGTCTCCCAAGAGGAGAAGGCTAGGCCGGCGGCAAGGACAGGAGGTTGGGAGAAAAAATCGTGCTGACGCAGTGCAGAGGAGGGAGCAGCAGCAAGCGGACTGCCAACAGGGTCTGCGGCAGCGGCGTCGGCAGCGGTGCTAGCAGCGGAAGGGGTAGAGGACGCACCAGCGGGGACGCCAGAAGAGGATACAGATGCAGAAGGAAGACGCCTAAGGACGATGGCAGCGACCTCATCAGCAAAAGCGGCGCGGTTGTCATTTGCAACTTTGAGGCGATCTTCTGCCTCGCGCTGAGCCTCGCGAGCGAGGTTTAGCTGGCGCTGGAGTTCAGCGACGACTGACTCGTCGTCACCAGGCATGGCGACGACTATGGGGCTCTGCCGAAAAAATTTCGGCAGAGTTTCCCCCACCCCAGTGGGCGTGGGAAAAATGAGAGTGTCTTCTGCACGTAGGAGAAGTGCTGCAGGACAGCCCACCCCCAGTCAGACACAGCAAGCCACCGCAGGGAGGGCAGAGACACGAGACGAGCAGCAGAGAGACAAGCAACCAGGCAGCTCACGAGGCTGCGGGCGGAGGCACTTTGCGTAGAAAAGAGAGGAGAGGGGGTATAGCGGCAGTGGAGGCTGCGGCCAAGATGGAGACTGTCGCAGCGACTGGAACGACAAAGGCTAAGACACCTGTGATAGACGTAGCACCCAGAGTGGTGAGAACAGCTGCGCAGGAGACAAGGGCAGTGAGTATGCTGGAGACGGCCGATGGAGAAGATGATGCAGATGTTGCAGCAGCAGCTGTAGAGGCACGGATGGATGATGCGGCTGCGGCTGTGGCAGAGGCTGCTGACGCTGTAGCTGATGCAATGGAAGTTGCGGCTGCTGCGACTTGCGTGCCTAAGTAAGCAACTGCTGCAGCAATGGGACCAGTAACTACTGTCGTCTCTGTGTATGCTTCGGTTGCCCTGCCGGCGGATGTAACAGCTGGAGCACGAACGACCCTTGCTGCTGCTGCAAACGTAGCTGCGGCTGCAACTGCAGCATCTATCACTGCGGCTGCCGTGCGTGTGAGCGCGTCTGAGAGGGCAACAACGTCCTCCAGAAATGCCGCACACAAGTGGGTGAGAGTAATGGCTTCGGCGGCGGTGTCACGCGGTGGAGAGCTGGGGGGAGAGACGCTTACCGAAGTATGACGCGTTGATCCCTCCGGTTGGGGTGGCTGTGACCCGGATGCGGTGTGGCTGCCCTCGCCACGGCGCGAACGAGAGCGTGAGCGTGAGTGACGGTGGGCTGATTGTCTCTCGTAGTAACGCTCCAGAGACAGCGGGCTGGGGGCTTCGAGGGACGCTAGCGTGCCGGACGGCGCCACCAAGTGGCGTTGGTCACGCTGTTGGGTTCGGGATAGTGGAGAACGGCAGCTGGCCAGAAGCCCGCGTAAAAGGCTTGGCCGCTGCCAGGGGTGTCGACGTCACCAGCACTTTCGCTGCAACTGCCGTCGAGGCCGGTGACCGCTGCGTGAACTGCGGAGAGGAAGGCGCAATAAAGCTGGCGCTACTGCGTGGTGCAGCCAAGAGGTGGACTGGCTGTGCACCTGCTGCCGTGGTATCCGCCGATGCAACAGTAGGAGAGTTTGCAGCTGTCACGGAGGGCAGGGGGCAGCGTCCGCGGGCATTCTAAGATTGTGGCGTTGCAGAGAGAGTCGCACGTTGCCTGTCCGCGAGCGGTGAGACGTTCGCAGGTTGCGCTCGTGCTTGTGAGGAGAGAGCACGGCTGCCGGTGGCAGGCAGGACAAGCACAATGCCTGCTGCTGCTGTGTCGCATGTGCAGATGTGCGGCGGCGGCGGCAAGCGCAATGGCGACGGCGGCGGATGTAAGAGAACGCGCCGGACAGGTAGGATCGTGGCTCTCTAGGGTTCCCGGTGACTGCTCTGATACCAGTAGGAAGTCTCAGGCCACGTGGAAGCAAGAGAGCAAGGGAGACGTTAAGAAACGTTCACATCCATGGCGTGAGATCACGCGGAGTGGCGGATAGAGTGAAGAACGGAACTCAAAAGGTAAGTCACAGCGAGTAATAGGCTTGCGCAGTCATCCACGCCGGGGGAGCGAGTGAGCGTGCAGCGAGCTCGCTTTCGCTCGCTCCCTTTGGTCCTGTGGTTCGAACCACAACCTGATGCCTGAAAATTCTCACCCTGAGTGCTTCCCCAACTACTCAACAAACAAATAGGGCTAGCCGACTACCTGCCAACACACATGCTGAACCTGCAAGTGAGCCATATCACGTGTGTTTTAGTAGTGAGCGCACGCGGGCCTATTCTGGCAGAGGCAAGTGGACCGGCGAGAGCATAAGCCAGGAACAAGGACCCCCTCTTGTTAGTCACCTGCACAGGTGTGGTAGGTGTGCAGCAAGACCAGAGGTCACAATGTAGCACTGACACAAAAACCAACAGTATCTAGGTCGATGTCCTTGATTTTTTTCTTCTGAGCTAACCCCAACTGTGCGTCCGTGGACGTGGGAGGGCATACAGTCCGACAAATTCTTGCACCGTGATTGGCGGATATGTTAGAAAAATGACCGATCCACAAATCACGATTTCCTTTGGCATCTTTTGGCACGCAAAGTGATCGTAATAGGGTTACTATGTGACCCAAATAGGACCAGGAAAATGGTGAGCCATTGATTTTAACAAAACTGTTGTAAATTCCTTAACTGAAACACAAGCAAACATAAACATGAACCAACAACATGGACATGAAACATGAGCAAGGACATCAGCATGAGGAATCGCAGCATTGGCTGCCGCACATGGTGCACACTAAGCCAGCCACAAGAACCACATCCGCTGCCGCACATGCTGTCTTATTTGGCATCAGCCCAGCGTTCGATTAGAAGCCCAACACATCCCGGGGCAGTGCCAGCAAGCGCGGCAGCGCGTCTGGTGCAAACTTTCTGGCGAAGAGGAAGCACGTGCGCTTGACGCCGTTGAGCGAGCAGGGTAGAGTGTATGTCTGCGCCACAGACGAGAGAAAGGATAGAGAGAGTTATCGGCAGAAGTCGAACTGAGTCAGGGTTGAACTGAATCAGGGTTGGTGGAGGATCTACTATCAAGGGACTCACTCACGCAGCAGGGAGAGAAGCCACTGCACTGCATTCTACCCCTGACAGCAACCAGCACATGCTTGCTTGCGAAAGCGTTGCCATGTTGCGTTCACAAAAGCATCGCAGGCAGACACCCGAAACAAAGTAAGGAAATGACAAAGGTGGCGCACGAGAAAATCCCCAGCACTTCACTGCACTTCACTGCACTTCACAGCACTTCACTTCACTTCAAGTTTGTTCGACTTCACTCACATTCCGAGGGTTGAGGTCGTGTGGTTCCTGCATGTGTGCAATGCACAATACGAAGGCAAGAGAGGGGCAAAAGAGGGAGGGAGTAAGAG
>SZWC01014268.1:52218-73220 GCA_023375785.1 Penium margaritaceum | reverse complement strand
ATGTACATGTATATGTATATGTATATGTATATGTATATGTATATGTATATGTATATGTATATGTATATGTATATGTATATGTATATGCATATGCATATGCATATGCATATGCATATGCATATGGATATGCATATGGATATGTATATGTATATGTATATGTATATGTACATGTACATCTATATGTATATGTATATGTATATGTATATGTATATGTATATGTATATGTATATGTATATGTATATGTATATGTATATGTATATGTATATGTACATGTACATCTATATGTATATGTATATGTATATGTATATGCATATGTATATGTATATGTATATGTATATGTATACTTATGTTCATATGTATATGTATATATATATTCATACGTATGTGTACATGTACATGTATATGTATATGTATATGTATATGCATATGTATATGTATATGTATATGTATATGTATACTTATGTTCATATGTATATGTATATATATATTCATACGTATGTGTACATGTACATGTATATTTATATTTATATGTATATGTGTAGGTTTATGTTTACTGATATGTTCATTTATTTGTATATGTATGTATGTAAAAGTGTATGTATACAAATGTATATTTATAAGAAAAGAATTATGTATATTTTAATGTATATGCTTATGTATATGTATATGTCTTTTGATACATATATTTATATGTATATGTGTACATATATAAGTGTATGTTTGTGTGTATGTATATATATATGGATATGAATACGTATATGTTTCTGTAGACGTGTATGTCTATGTATATGTACAGTAATTTTAATATGTTTATGTATACGTATACGCATATATTTATGGATATCTATGCATATGCGGTTGCAGATATGTTGCTAGTAAAGTATGGATATCAATTGGAATGCTATACGTGCATTTTCCTGTGCAAAATGTCTCTATGCTTGCTGATTGTTGTGGGTGTACCGTGTGGACCACGTCTACGTGTGACCCTCAATTAGTGGGACAGAGGGGTATGGTCGGGGAGCGGGGGAGGGGGGGGGAAGACGGGGGAGGGTTGGTGGTTATGCCAGGGAATGGGGGGCAATGAGGGGGGGGGGGATGACGAGGTTTGCCTCGATCTATCGCTGCCTCGGTTGAGGCTAAGGAGGCAGCGCACCGGTCGCATCGTGATGTTGATCGTACGAGCGATGACGTCCTGCACCCCCATCGCCGAGTTCAACATTTGGAAACCCAAAGCCTTGACAGTTCATTAAGAAAATGGGGGCAAGGTAGCCATTTTAAAAGGGACGAGGTTGCCATTTTTACAGAAATGAGGGTGAGTTGGAAAACGAGTAAAAAATGGGGGTGACCTAGTCATAAGTTTTTCAAATAGGGATAACATAGCTATTTTTCTTAGAATGGGGGCGTCTCAGACATGGTCGGCCAAAAATGGGGGAGATCAGGACTTTAGCCGGAAACATGGGCTTCCAAGGCAATACTTGACCGATTTGAGCAGCATTTTCCCTAAAAAAAATCTCAATGGCAAGAGCGCATCCAAGAGCAGACCAGAGTCTCATCTGACAGTCGAACGTTTTTCTCAAATAGTCGGGACCTCCACCGAACACTCAAAGTTTCCACACACAAAAAACAGTAGTCTCAACATTCATTAGCGCACCTATCAAGGGGGATTGTTGGCCTGAGAGGTAACTCCACTGATCAAGAGTTTCGGCATGGCATGTCGCTTCGATATTCGGAGGTATGTACGTGAGGTTAAAACTTTTTACCCGTAAATACTGCAGTGCGGCTTGGCCAGGAATTTCCTACTATGCAGGCCAAATTGAATTCTGGCATCCGAGTCCACCGGAGAAAGGAGCCTGGATCTTTGTGTGTCGCGTACACAACAGGGCTGTGCATGCCTATTGACCTAGCTTTGTCAAAAGCTATGTAGTGCAAGCAAGAATTGCTGGGTACTAGGCTAGGTCTAGTCAAGGTGGGGCTACATCTGACTGGGTAGCAAGGTCCGCCCTCATGAGCGGCTGCATCAGCATGACTCCACAACAACATTCAAGGCCTAGAGTGGGGAACGCTCTGCATCAGTGCATACATGTAAGATTGTGCATTTCATCAATGCATTCACACACAACTTAGAGCTTGAAGTGGGGACCGTCTTGTTTTAGCAGCTACATGCGCGACTCAGCATCTGGGACCAGTTTCATGTGGAATTTTCCTTATGAAGGAAGCTATGTGCTCTGGAAAAGGAAGATTGCTTCAAATAGAAGCTACGATTTTGTAGCAGGAAGTTTCCTCAAGGCATAGAGAAGTTGATCAACTTGGCAGGATCCTTGTATAGAAGCAAATACGACTAAGTTAGTCCAGTAACTGTAAAAACTTCAAGAGTTACTCAGTCAAGACCAACAGTCTATCTTTTCCACACAACACCCCAGACCAGAACTCCATAGAATCTCTCTCACCTCATGATCCATGTCAGCCTAGCAGCCTTCTGCCAGCATGGGTTGGTGGATTCCCTTGACTACCTAAAGGCCTAACTACCTTGAAAAGGTGGCCAGACTACGTCCAAGATTGGAGAGCAGCCTTGCTGGAGCTGCCTCTTTGGAAATTGCTCATCTCTAGGACCAGGAGTTGTGTCTAGGTGTTGAGCCCAGAGTTAATGTCTGGTGTCAGCTCTGCTTTGTAGTGTAGATCTAGTGTACAAGGATTTTGTTCGAGTTCCCCTCTGTTGACCCAGTAAGCCTTGAAGCACTCTACCAGCTTAACTAGGAGGGTGAGAAGTCCTCTAACAACCCAGTATTTGTGGTAGTTGATGCAAACATGGAAAGGAGGCTACCCTGACAACCTGGAGGTCATTTGACCTGAAAGTATGGTGACTGTGCTGAGACCCTTGTAACGGCATCCTTGATAGCATAAGAAGGTGCTGTGCCCTTGGATGGGGCAGGGTTTGTTAAAGCATTGAGCTAAGCTCTAATTTACCACTATTCCCCTATACCACACTTCTACTTGATAGTCGTTTCACTACAAGTTCAGTCTCAGTCTTCCACTTTTGAACTTTGGAGTATAGGGTTAGCTTGCTGGGCACACAAATCCTATACAATAGCAAGGCGTCCTTGCTGCATAAGAGCGCGTTGTGAATTTGCTAATATAGGCTTAAAAAAGGAAAGAAAGTGAACAAACATGTGACGTGTCTTTTTGCACTAATTTATTTCGGTAGATTAGATTTAATGAGGAATTCATAGAATTTTATGAAACCCCCATGACAGCATAATGTCCTGAAATTTGATATTTACTCCCCTCCCCCCAACACTTTGAGTGTTACGAGGGAGAATAGCGGGAAGTGTACTATACAAAGGACAAAATTGAACAAAAATGTATCAATACACTAGTGTATTAGTTTGGCTATCATCCGGATACACTCCCTAGAACACTTTCCCAATACACTTTTGTATTGGAAGGGAGAAGGTTGCGGCCATTGAGTCCCTCCTCCCCCTACCCAAAATAGTGGAAGTGTATTGGGGAAGTGTGTGTGGGAGTGATTATGATGAATAGCGTGAGATGTACAGTTATTCGTCTCCTTAAAAAACTAAGAATGCTTTCAATTTATAACTTATGAAAATTGATGAGTTTCTAGAAGAAAAAGGAGGCATGACCTGTTTGTAGTAAATGGTTTTCATAGATAAGATGTAGTGAGGAGTTAATAGATTTTTCTCGAAACAAACCCCTTGATGGCACAGTGTCCTAAAGTCTGATATTGACTCCCTCCGAATACGTTGAGTGTACTAGTGGAATGCAGCAAGGAGTGCATTGTACAAAAGGACAATAGTTAACAAAATGTTTTCAATACACTAGTGTATTTGTTTGACCCTCCTCTACATATTATCCCCAATACAGTTCCCTAATACAATTTTGAATTTGAATGGGGGAGGGGAGGTTGCGGCCGTCAAGTCTCCCTCCCCCATATAGTGGAAGTGTATTGGGGAAGTATATCTGAGAGTGTATCTTATGGACAACACATGAGGTACACTTATACATCTCCTTAAAATATCTTCAAATGCCTTGGACTGTCAATTCACGACAATGAATGAGTTTTTGTGATGAACATGTCGCAAGACCTATTGGTAGGGAATTGCTTTTGTAGTTAAAATTTAATGAGGATCTCATAGCATTTTCTCAAAACAAACCCTTTCGTAACACAATGCCCTGAAATCGGATCTGGACTGCCCCCCAACACTTTGAGTGTATTGTGGGAGTGTAGCAGGGATTGTATCATACAAAATGATAGAATTGTGAACACATTTTTTAATACATAAATGTTTTAGTTTGACCCTCCCTCATCGACAATCCCCAACACACTTCCCTCATGCAAATTTGAATTGGAAGGGGGGAAGGTTACAACCTTCGAATCTCCCCCCTCCCAGGTAGTGAAAGTGTATTGCGAAAGTGCATCCAAGAGTGTATCTGTTGGAAAATGCAAGAGATACACTTGCGTATATAAA
Source organism: Penium margaritaceum (assembly GCA_023375785.1). NCBI lineage: Eukaryota > Viridiplantae > Streptophyta > Zygnematophyceae > Desmidiales > Peniaceae > Penium > Penium margaritaceum. The sequence goes on along the minus strand of SZWC01014268.1, from coordinate 68,736 downwards.
AAAAGACTTCAAATTCTTTGGACTATCAATTTACTACAATCAACAAGTTTCTAGCACAAATACATGGCTTGACCCCTCCGTAGTGAACGGTTTTATGAAACAAATTAAGCAAGGAAATTATCAAGTTTTCTCGAAAAAAAACTCCTTGATAGCAAAGTGCCCCAAAATCTGATGTCAAATCCCCCTCCCCCCCAACACGTTGAGTGTATTGGGGGAGTGTAGTGGGTAGGGTATCACATGAAAGGAAAGATTTGTACACATGTATACACTAGTATATCAGTATGACCATCCTCCAAGTACACTCCCTAATACACATCCATAATACAGTTCTGAATTGGAGGGGAGGCAAATTGTGGACATCGAGTCTCCCCCTCTACCCCTAAAACAGTGAAGGTGTATTGGGAAAGTGTATCTGAGAGTGTATGTGATGAAGAACGCAAAGGAAACACGTTTGTATCTCCTTCATTAAAAAATCACAAACTCTTATGAACGCCCATTTACTAGATCGACATGTTTTTAGAAAAAACATGTGGCATGACCAGTTCATAGTAAATGGTTTTTTTATTAAGCGATGACTTTGTTGCACTCATAGTGTCAGTGAACTCTGAGCCTCTTAATTCTCACGTTGATTCCTGCTCCCCACCTTACCTCACCACTATGTTCAAATCCCCCCATAAGCATTTCTCCACACCCCACCTCACCACTCTTCCCCTCCCTGGGATACCATGCCTATTTGTCCCTCCCTGGGCTACCTCAGACATTTCCCCCTAACCTAGTCCATGCATTCTCCCATCTTGGGATTGTCCCTCCTTGCTCCCAAACCAGAACAGGCTACCCGACCGCGTTACCCCCCAACATTATCCTCCCCTACAATTTGGGCCACCTCACCTTCCCACCACCTCACCTTCCCACCATCTTACCACCTCACCTCATTACACCACCACACCTTCCCACCACCTCACCTTCCCACCATCTGACCACCTCACCTCACTCCACCATCTCACCTTCCAAACAGCTCACCTTCCCACCATCTCACCACCTCAGCTCACTCCAACACCACACCTTCCTACCATCTCACCTTCCCACAATCTCACCACCTCACCTCACTTCACCACCACACCTTTCCAACACCTCACCTCCGAACCATTTCACCACCTCACCTCGCACCACCACCTTGGCTTCCTTTGGCGTTTAGATACTTAGGCTAGAGGCAGTCCTTGTCAATCAAGATTCATTCAGTCAAACACATTCCTTGTGTTTTATTTCCAGACATGGCATCAGAGCTCAAGAGACCCTCCCGTCGCCTCTCTCAGCCGTCTCCACCGCCGCCACCACGTTGCTCCATCATACGTCTGATACGAGCATTTTTTCCTCTGCGCCTCAAAGAAAATTCCTGTTGGAGCTAATTGGAGTTGGCCTGCGCCTCTACTTTTCCATTGCAATAAAAATCTATTTTTGGAATTGCCCTCGACATAGGCAATCTTCTGCCCACCACTTCCGTCGTGTTCAGTGGTCTTGCTCCAAATTCATTTGGAGCCAATTGTAGTGCACATCTCCCTCTACCTTTCCATCATAAAAAGATTCGTTTTTGGTTTCTCAATCGGCTCTCCTGGACATCGGCAAATTTCTGCTCACCACATTCGTCACGAGCGTTTCGTCTTCGGAAGTCCCACTCCCAAAGTTTCTGTTTCCCGCCTTTGCTGGCCTCCTCCCCCACCTTTCCATCACAAAAACAGAAAAATGGGAGGTTGGGTACTTTTCACTTTTTGACCTAATTTTCTTTACTCAGCCCAACCACCTCGCAATCTCTCTCCAAGGCCTCCGTTGCCACAATGGGCGGCTCTCTCCTTGCCGTCCCAAAACTTGCCGCCAAGCGCGATGGAACCCACAACTACAAGTTGTAAGCGGTCAACCTTAGCATCAACTTTGGCTCCACCGAGCAGAAAGGTATTCTCCTCCGCTCTATCATCCGTGGCACTGGCTCCGGCGCACCTCCTACCGGCCCTGCTAACACCGCCAAGGTCGATGCGTGGGAGCTTGCGAACAACACCACCCTCCTTGCCATCCTTGTCACTACCTCCGCTGACCTCCATGACGACATCCGTGCTCTTGGCAGTGACGCCAAGACAGTGTGGGCCGCATTTATGGATTGCTTCAACACTATGAATTGCACCTCGTGCGGCATGAAAATCATGTCCTTATTCAACGTGCCCTACTCTGCTCACTCCAACGTGGGCGGATACATATCCACGTGCACCACCATCACCTCTGACCTCAAAGAGATGAAGGTGGCGATGCCGGAGGCGGTGGTTTGCACTGGCATCATCGCTGGCCTGCCACCTCTCTTGGACGTCATTCACGAAATCCTCCTTCAACTCTCGGTTGATGACATGACTGTGACGGCCATCGCCCCAAAGCTTATGGCTGTGGAGAGAGACCATCACTCTAAGCATCACCACCAAACTGCGAAGATGAACCTCCACACTCCCATCTCCCTCTTCCGGCGGCTCCACCGTCTACGCCACCCCCATCCGCCCCAACAAGTCCTCGGCGTGTCAATACACTCCCCTCCATGGCCCACTCAAGTGCACCATGTGCGGTGGCCTCAACCACCCGCAATCCACATACAATCATGCACAAAAAGATCAGTAGCTTGCGGCCTCACCACACCGCAAGCAGAATGACCACCCCGTTGGGCAGATATCCGCTCCAAGGCCCGCCGTGATCGCCAAGCCTCATGGAAGCCTCCCTCCATTAGTAGCCATATGGCAACGGAAGCTAGCACTTTTCCCACTCTTGTCCATGATGTCAATGAAGAGTCTTGATCTACTCAGTTTCCTTCTCCGAATTTACAGAACAAATCCTTAACTCCAGTGCAGCATCCCACACTCTTTGGGATGCTGACATGATTTCTCCCCTCCCCTTTCCGGTCAGAATTAACCAAGCCACCACTGCTATGAGCGCCACATGTCACTCCCAAGTAACCCTCTCCTCATCTGCTTCCCCTCATGGCTCTATCTCTGGCCTCCATGTCCCGTCTCTTTGCATGAACCTCCTCTCAGATTGCAACTCCAACAAGAGAGCGTCAACATAAAATTTCTCGCATTTGGTACCACAGCTCACCCAGCCTCCTCTACCGGCCTGCACCTCACCACTTTACGTCTCTCAAACAATATCCATTGCCAATCCGCTCCCCATCCCCAACCCACCCTCACCACCACCCCCTCCAACTTGCTCATGCCGCCACATCTCTCACCCTCTCATCCTCCACCACCAACGACTTCATCATCCTAACTTTGCCGCTCTCCACCGCCTCTCTTAAAAAAGCATGGTCATCGACCTCCCTTCTCTCCCACCCATTCCCACTCTCCCCGCCCCCACTTATCCCTCATGCACCCTCAGCAAGCTCAAAGCCACAGCACATATGCCTCATCCCTCACGTGCTCCAAAGCCTCTTGACCTGGTGCATGTTGAACTTGTTGGTCCCATTCACCCCACCTCCATCCAAGGTCACTCCTACTTCCTCACTATCGTTGATGACTTGAATCGCTTTGGCACCGGTCTTCCGCTTGCCTCCAAATCTGATGTCAAAGACGTTTTCCTTGCATGGGCAAAGCACGCCTCCGCCCGCTTTGTCCGTGCCATCCTCCATCTCCACTCCAATTATGGAGGTGAGTTTCTTTCTACCCTCCTCTCGGAATATTGCGACCTCCACGACATCGACCACCAAGTCACCCTCCCAAAATCTCCTAAACAAAATGCTGTTGTCAAGCATCGTAATGGAATTCTCCTTGCCATCATTCGCACCCTCCTTGCTCATGCCTCCACACCCAAGTCTCTTTGGGCGTACGCTCTCCACTACGCCTCACGCATCCACAGTCTATACCCCACCTCCCTTCTTCCAGATATTACGCCTTGGGAGGCATGGTTCGGAAAGAAACCCGATGTTTCTACTCTCTGCCTGTGGGGCTTGACGATGTATGTGCTCCTGAACAAGTATCAATGCTCTCAACTGTCAAAAACTGGGGTGCAGTTCCAACATGGCCTGACTCGTCTTCTGTGCTCATGGCTACGTTTTGTGCAGGTTCTCAGTCTAAGCGTGAGCTTTCTGGTCACCTCACGCTATGTTTCTAGGAGAGGAAGACATTTGTGAGACATTCACTTTTGCGAAGGGAAGAACAAAATTTTTCATTAGTTTTTGAACATGGACATGATCTAAATATTTGGAAGGCTATTCGTGAGCTGTCGGCACACTTCTGCAATACACTATACTAATATACTCCACTTTACTGGTAGGAGGGGTTCCGATGTTGGCGCCAGAAATGGGTACCCCCCCTTCCAAAATAGAGAAAATGTGTATAATATATTTGGGTACTGTAGCTCGTGGAAAAGTAGTTGAATAAAACACCGTATTCATCTTGAACGTGTGATCTTTCTGTTAACGGGTTGATTTCTAATATCTGAGGAATTCTGTACATGACTGAATTCTTCTCCATTCATAAATTTTGTTTATACAATCAATGATTAAGCCATTCATATTTTTCTTTATGGACTATGTTCTCTCTGTGTAAACACTAAACAAACGAGTGATGTTTTTTGTACTGATCCTAGAAAAGGTGTGATCGCGTTTTGTGATTTTGTTGAGGAAAAACACATAGAACGTGGTGTGCAGGGGGTACTCCATGTTTTGGGACTTGTAGCTAATCTCCTCTTTTTATCCTCTCTTGTATCTCAAGGCATGCAGGTTCGATTTGAGAATTGTGGATGTAGAGTCTCTGCTTTGCAGACAGTGTGCTTGCAAAAGTGGACAGTCTTTACCATATCTATGTGGTTTTGGAGATGGAACCCAACTCAGCGTTGGCGGAGGGACAACCTGACACTGGCTTGTGGCATCGCCGGCTGGGTCACCTCGACTTTGGCACCATCATCTCCATGTAGCAGATGCTCCTCAGCCTTGAGGTCAAGGGGTTGAAGCAGCCTAGTGCATCAGCTTCTGAGAGCTGCATTGAAGGAAATCAATCCTGCTCTCCTTTCACAGGGGAAGGGAAGGAACCGGCTGAGCTTCACACATTATTTCACTCTCATTTGTGTGGTCCCATGCCATCACAGTCCTTGTCCAAGAGTTTGTAATTTTTCATGTTCATTAATCATCAAGCTAAAAAGGACACCCACGTCTTGCTTACTTGAAGTAAAGAGTGTTTTGAAACTTTCAGTATGTAGATTGCTGCTGCACAAACTGAGACTGGCAGGCTATTGAAGGTAATTCACACCAACATTTGAGAAAAGCACCTCTCCAGTGACTTCCATAACCTCCTCAAGCATTGTGGGATAAGGCACAAGGTCATCCTACCTGGAACAGTGTAGCCGAAGGGTGTTTCTGAACTTGAAAAACATCCACTAATAGAGTGTGGTTGCAGCATGCTCCAAGACGTTGAGGTCCTGCCAACCTTTTGGGCAGAAGTGGTAAACACTGCCGTGTACCCCAAAAAGAGGAGCCCAAGACATGCTGTAGGACTTACTAAATGAGAGTCATGGACAAGGCGCAAGACAATGCCAATAAACCCAAAATGCTTTGAGTGTGGCACATTTGTACATGTCCCTGCAGGTCACCGTAACATGATGGATGCTAAGGCGTTTAAGGCAGCCTTCCTTGGCTACGACACCATGGAATACTGCCTCTACAACCTGGCCAAATGCAAGATCATCCGCATCTGTGACAATGAAGCCCCATGTCTGTGGTTCTACTCACTCCTACTCGTGTACCACAAGGAGGAGAAGGACCAGCAACAAAAGAGGATGGTGCGGGAGATGGCGGTGTTTGATCCAACAACTGAATAAGATAAGGAGGACCAGCAAAGAAACTCAGAGAAACTGCCATAATGGTCCGCCCACCTCAACAAGGATTCTAAGGACAATGGGGAGTAGCTATGGCGGTCCAAGAGGCTTGCAAAGAAGCAGATGAAGGAAGGAGAGCGGCTGAAACTACACATCTCCACCAGCAACAGATACCTCTGACCTCAAACTCCTCTTCCTCACCATTGCAAATGAACTAGCCAGATTTTCTGAAGCCATGCACAGTGCCAAGGTGGCAGATTGGCATGCTGTAAAAGATGAGGAGTATGGTGCACTTATAAAAAATGTCATCTGGACCCTTGAGGAATATCCACTTGGCAGTGGGGTAATTAGGTGCCGGTGGATCTTTAGATGCAAGCGTGGAACGGATGGTAAGGTGCTCAGGTTAGAAGTACAGTTGGTTGCAACGGGGTATGTGCAGAACGAGGGTGCATATTATAGAGAGATGTCTGTAATTGTTATAAAGTTTCCATCCATCTGAGAAATCCTCACTCTTGTTGTTGCCATGGACTGGGAGGTGCACTAAATTGATGTCAGGTGTGTATTTCTAAATGGTAACCCTGACAATGATGTATACATGGAGCATTAAGAGGAATATGTGGTTAAAGGGATGGAGAATTTGTTTTTCAAGCTTATGAAGGCCCTCTATGGCCTGAATCAAGGACCATGAGCATTGTACCACAAGATCAATGAGCAGCTTCCTAGCCTTCGTTTTATGCACAGTGAAGCTGACGATGCAATCCATGGACACATGCAAGAGGCAAGCCAGATTATCATCTTGCTCTGCATTGATGATCTCCTCATTGCCTCTGACTCCAACTATGTTTTAGACAGTGTGAATTAGTACCTGTCCACAAGGTGTGGTACGAAAGACATGGGAGTATTTAGTTACTCCCTTGGCCTTTAGCTCAAGTGCAAACAGTAGGAGCAAATGTTGGAGTTATTCCAGAGCACATACGTGAGCGACATCATCAAGTGCTTAAACATGGCAGAAGCATGCAAGGCAGGAAAACCACTGGACACGGGAGCAAAGTGGAGCATGATGCAGAATTCCCACAAAATGCAAGAGAGAAGCCACATGAAAGCAGTGCCGTACCAAGCACCAATTGGGAGTTGCATGTACAAGAAATTCTCAATGCACCTCAATATGAGCCAAGCAGTGGGAGTGTTCAGAACGTTTTTTAAAAAACTTGGGTGTGCAATAGTAGGAGTCATTTATGCATGTTTTGCTACCTTGATAGCAGCAACAACTTTTGCCTCACCTCCAACTGCAAGAACAACACCAACCTCATAGACACAACATCATGGATTGTGGTGGTAACTTAGACACAAGGTGGGCTTGTGATTTTGCTTGGGTGGGGTATGATCAGTCGGAGGATCAGTATGTAAAAGTGTGTTTTCTTCTCCTCAACCAAATCAGAGTACATTTCCCTGAGTGAAGCAGCAAACAAAGTAGTGTGGCTAAGTGAGCTATTGAAAATCCTTTGGCTTTAGCAACCACTTATACTGTGAAATATGAGCACCATTACTTTGATCATGAATGCACAGTTTCACGCCCTCATCAAGCACATCAACCTACGGTACCACTTCATCTGTGAGCTTGTGGCGAAGCTGGTAATGGAGATAAAATTCTGCCCTTCAAGCATGGTGTTGAAAATTTTCCTTACCAAGCTGTCAACAACACACGACATTCAGCAGCTGAGGGGATTGTGTGGACTTGTATGATTTTCTGTGTAACAAAGTTGGAGCATGATGGCTATGAAGGTGCCAAAAAGTGACAAACATGGGTTGTTTTGTAAAAATCTTCTGTCACTGCAGTTGCATAGGGGATGATTCACAGGTTCCAACGCACATTTTGGAACTGAATTCAGAGTCTGTTTGAGTGAGATAAGCCTTTTTGAGATTTGGAGGTCATGGGTCGAGCCAAGCCAGCCAAGGTTCAAGTGCCAGCCTGAGTACATTCAACACAAAAGGCAGCCAGGATTGCTGACCAAAGGTGGAAGGGAGTGGCCTTCGAAGAGAAAATGTGGCTGCAGAACCTTCAAATGACTCCAATAATTGAGTTTTGCAAGATTGTTAAACACACAGGCCATGAAAATGTGAATGTCGCTCATCTCGCTAAGCAATGGGAGTGTGCCAGAGGGCCATTCTGTAAAGTTGTGCTCCCTTCGCCAAATGAGGCATATAAAGTTGTGCTGGAAATATGTATTATGTTATGTTCTTAATGAAGAGTAAATTCATACATTTGTGTTATCTTTCATTTCTTCATATGGTTTTGGAATTTCTGTCTGTGCAACTTGAAACCCCCTCTCACAAACTGTTGGCCTACCTAGGAGGATCTTTGTGAGCCTGATTAACTTCCCAGGGGCTGCTCTGGTTCATTTCAGAGAGTTTCAATTTCACTGACACCTTTGTTGCATGATCACAGCTCATACTTCGAGTGGCATTGTTTCTCAGCACAACTTAGAGCTTCAGCAGATGGGTGTGAACAACGTGTTCCTCCATGACACTGTAGAGGAGGAGATCCACATAGTCCTGCCACCTGTACTTAAGGTCAGTGACAACGTGTGGTGCTTGTGCAAGGCCTTTTACGGCCTCAAGCAGTCATCCTAGTGATGGAAGCAGGATATCACTTGTACAATGACTCGTACTAAATACATGTACAGTGGTGTTGATCCATCCCTCTTCTTTCGGCGGATAGCTGAGCACTTTACCACCATTCAGGTCTATGTTGACGACCTCTTCATCACATCTCCTTTGATGGAAGTTGTGAAGGAGCGAATACGGTCCTCCTGGATACCAAAAGGCTGGAGGACCTTTGTCCTGCAATTGTATTTCTTGGGATACAGATCGTGCGTGACCATCAATGGAAGATTCTTTTGCTACACCAGGCATGCTATGTTCTTGTGGGGGAGCAATTAACTGACCTCCTTGGTACAGTTCCTACATCCTCCATACCCATCACACCAGATGGGTAGGATGCCTTGAAGGTGGATGATCCAGTGGAGCTTGGGGAGACAGTGAAGGTGACCATGAACTTACACCTAACTGGCTCTTTGATCCACATGGTGATAACGACTAAGCCCAACATTGATGGTATCCATGCCGTACCTTGAACTTTGATTGTGTTAGCAATTTTTAGTGGTATTCAACGACTACACAAAGAGTGACTGGGCCTGGAGTCCTTATGGGTGTTGTGGGGAAGGCAACATGTTCCTGCTGTGTGGCACTGCTGTGTCGTGGTGCAGCGGCAAGCATGGCTGAGTTCCGCACAGCTTGTCATAGGAAAATTATGATCCTTTGGGGGCTGGGATTTCTCAGCTAGTGTGGCTACAATGCTTTATTTGTGAGTTGTGTCAGTTTGGGACTTCCATCATTTTACGCTGTGACAACCAGAGTACTCTTGCCATTGTGGATAAAATTGGCGTATTTCATGTATGCATGAAGGAAACTACTGTTAGCATAATTTTTTACATGATTTTGTGGAGGGACAGGTGATTTCCATCATCTGGGTCGGCACAGACATGTAGTGGGCTGACATCCTGACCAACCAAGGAATTAGCGGGCAGAAAGTTCATGGTGGCCATTTTTTCTACTGGACTTTTCCTCTTGCCTTAGGGTGGCTGAGAGTAGGATGTGGGTGCATATGGACCGTTGGGCATCTCGTTGTGCACTTGTCTCAGCTATGCACGCATATGGGCATGTGTACCATCGGGTCATGGGGAAGTATTATGATGTGAGCTGTTCTTGTCTGTACATAAAAGTGAATGTGACTTGTTGGGCGTGTCCATACATGCACAAATCCTTGGTGCAGACCCAGCTGGCACCAGAACACACTTGGGTGGTGATCCACACATCAGAAGCTGCAGGAAAGCTGCCACGGTGTCTCCGAGATGTCCTCGAGCACTTTTCCTTTTTCTATACCATCTAGATTTTTCTCGGTGGACTGTTCTTGGGCCCATTTTACAGGTTTTTTCATTGTGTTTCCACTGGAACCATGCATGTGTGGAGTCATTACATCTGAATCAAGACGTTGCATCTGTAAGTTTTAGCATTCAGATATCTTTGCACTGAGTTATGTCCAAAAAATTAATTTTGGTATGGGTTTTTGGACAAATTGACCCTGCCGCTTGCAGGACCTGTTGTGTGGTGCAGCAGCTACTTCTGCTGTGGGATTTTCAGTTTTAATTTCTCTCTACAAATGGAATCTATTGAAATGATGAGACTATGCGTGTCTCTCCTAGCCAAATCCTTGTTGTTCTGATACCCACCTTGCATGCTAGTGCGCCAGTTTACTGGATTGCATTGCCACATCAACGATAGTAAACCTAGGAAGCCTCCTAGATTATTCACAATCCCCTTCCCCTTTTTACCTATCTTTGATGCTTGCGGATTTTGGGGCCCACTGGTTGACAGCATTGATTCCCAGTGGACTGAAGGTCCCTGTCACCTGTGGCTTTCCTCTGCCACTAAAAGAACTTTGGCTTTCATCACGCCAAATGTGACATTCTTGCATTTGACTATTATAATCGGCGATGCTGATGCAATAAACTGCTGCAATCATTTGCATGATCTCATCCTAGAGGCAAAGAATGGAAATTTGTTTCTGGAGTTTTCATCGAAGGCCTTTGTTTAGTGGAAACAGAGTTTGTCCCAGACAACGATACTGGTGGTGATGATTTTGCAAAGTTCCAAGTGTAATCTGCCACAGCATACTACTGACATGGTTGTAATTTGTAATTTGTATTAGAATCATCGTTCAGACATCTGCACCGTGTGAGAAAGGAGCATATGAAATTATTTCAGCCTAGCAACGGGGTCAGCAAATCTTGTCACGCCGGATTAATCTGGTTGGGAGGTGGAAGGCTATCCATTGGCAATGTGAGGGTGGTCGCGTGAGCCGTTGATCTGGATTTGCTGGTCCCATGCTGTTCTATCCTTCAGAATGGAGTGCTGTCAAAGTCAATAGTCCACTGGTTGTGTAGCCTGTTGCAGCTGCTGCCTGGGCCACTTGTAGAGCTAGCCGCTTGCTACTATCCCTCAATCATGGATTTCTCTGCTGTTGTTCTATTTCTTATCACTGGTAAGGCTCTTCCTTTCACCATCATTGTCACAAGATCTGTCAGATTCAAGGTGGTGGAGATGGGTTGAAGACTTTGCACCTTTTTTTTTTGCATTGGGATGAAGCCTGCTATCCCGGTTGTACCTCTGTGCTCTGATACCAATTTTTACATTGAGTTGAATCTACATGGTGAGAAGGTCAAAGCTGTGGAAAAAATGAAGATTTGGAAAAGCTGAACTCGTGGGTGATTCACTATTTGTATTCAGTGTATCTTGATGACAAAGCTTAGAATTTTTGAGTGCACATATACAAATGCAGATACAATAATGAGGTTTACTTGGGATCTTGGGAGCTTGAAGCAAGCAGTACGTGTGGTGCCATGTCATGAGGAACTGCATAAACTCCTCAGAGACATTGGAAGAGGGGGTTTTAGAATATCCAGGCACATTGAGAAGTAAAATGAAAAATATCAAAAGATCGATATAGTTTAAGAAAGTTCTTTTGACCTTTCAAGAAGGTGGCTGAAGTTTATGAAACTTAAAGAACGTAAACTGGAGGTCAGGGTATTCGGCAAAAATGCCCACTGAAAATTGGTGTAAAAATCCAGAATTCCCCCTGTGGTGACCCAAAAAGGCAATGACACAAATGACCACAATCATTGTCCAGAAACTACTCTACATATGGAACATAACATGGTGGTTGTGAGGCATCTAGCCCATTAAAGATCGGCAAGAATAGCAGCTGATTGCAGGCCTTGTTTGCCATTTATTTAGGGCAACTAGATCGATGGCCAATGTTTCCAGTCTTCAGAAAGTGTCTTTGCTGATCGTTGATTGGCCAGAGTTCCTTGATAAACCAATAAATCCAAAAAGCAGCTGCTCCAAATGAAAAAAAAAGAAGAAAAAAATACGTGCCTCAGTTTTTAGGAATCAAACCTCCCTATCAAAGACCCTAAAAAAACAGCTAATTTCTTACTCATATCCTGGTTTTAGGGCTTTATTTTTACATTGACACCTGCCAATTATGAGGGTATTGGAGCCTGGTAGGTTCCTTCTCAACTAGATTGGAGTCTCAAACTACCCTCAAACCCTGAAAGAAATATAGTTAGATTCATTGCAAACCTACATTTGTGATATCTCATCTTGATGCTTTTATTCATGGATCCACACATGACATGTGACATAAAATTTTAGTTTTTCAGTCTTCTTTATTGTTTGATTTTTTTTTTCTATTACTGTTGGGCGTGGTTACTTTTTACAATGAGATGACCAAATATTCCTTCTTCTTTTCTCCTCCTTGTGCAAAGCGATGGGTTGTCTTGTAAGTTGAAAAAACAAACCCAGAAATTTGGTGAGTGGAGGCCCCAAATTGATTAGATTTACTTAGGCAAGAATCCTACCCAACATATACTACCGGCATATTTGAGGTCGCATCATCTGTCTTCAACTTTGCGAATCTTTGCAGGAAAATTTAAAAGGCTGTCCACGTTGTGCCATCAGTAACCCCTTGGACCCCAGAAGAAAAATATGCACACTTGCATGGAATCTAGGTTCACATCAGCTATAGTTTTTTTATATGAAACAGGCTTACACTCGAGTCTTTAAAAACTAATGGTAAGGCAAAAAACTTCATTTTGCTTAAAACAATTTCTTATTTCTCATTGATTGATCAAGGTCTCCTTCATTACAAGGTGGTTTGGAGCTACATAAATTCTTGGAATGTAGTCATTGAATGGCTCAGCCTTTGTGCACTCCAGGCTAATTGTAGTTTCCACCAGTAAGAGCACAAAAGGTGGAATGGAAGTCACTGAAAAAAAGGGAAAACACAATATGTAGGTTATGTCTTCTACAAAATGTGGCAGAATGTGCCATTCCAACTTTGTTATTCCAACGATAGTATTTTTATGTGCGGCCTTAATTCAAATCCATCTACATTTGAATCATATAGAAGAGAAATACAGACATGGAAAAGAGAAAGCTCTTGTAATCTGGAACAAGCAGTAGGGGCATGTTAATGAAAATTTTGGAAAAACAATTAGTACATGGGTTGAACAGATAAGCATGGTGCAGTTCTTGGAGGATCAAAATGCGTTAGGTGAGCGAGGTCCCGAGACGGCTGGCTGAGTCATGGAACATTGCCAAGGGATCAATGAGTTTTGAGAATATTGAGACACAATTTATACAAGTAAAAAATCCTTGGAACTTTATTATTGATTGTGAAAATTCTTTTGATAATTCTGGAAGGAACTCAAATTTTCTTGAAGAATTTTAGAATAAACACTGGGGGTCCAAGTATTTTGCAAATTTTGTAAGAACTGATGGCACCAAAATCTGGAATTCAACACAAGGTGGGTTACCAATTTAATGTAAAAACACCTATGCACAAATTCTACGTGATTCAGGGATGCAACACTTTCTCCCCTCTTGTGAAGTGGGAAGGATTGTCAGTGTTTCACATACGGAAGGTACTGGAGCATTTAGGAATCCAGAAAAAGGGACAATGGTGTAATTTGAAACCAGTAAATGTACATGGACAAAAATTGTGGAAGAAAATGAGATCATGTGAACAATAATTTGAATACAGATGAGGAATAGTTTGGATTGTAGATGCTCCACATGCGGGATGGGTGTGAAGTCATGATGTCAGTGGTGCGTTCAAGAAAACTTATTGAAAAGTTAGGGTTTTCTAAGAGAATAAATGTGCTTCTTTACAAAACTGTTGCTTCCTCTAGTAGTCAACTGAACAATGTGATAGTGCCAACATGGTTTGATTTATTCTCATTGGCCATTCTGGAAGGTGGTAAAAAATTCTAGAAACATTTGGAATGGAACTCCGGCAACTGGGAAGTCAGCCAAACTTCATACAACACGATGGCATGAAAGTCCATGAATTGCTCTAAATTGGGCTCTAAGTGTAAGGGGACCCACTGATGGATTTTAGGGACTGATGTACATCAGGAACACAAAAATCTGCTTCCCTTTTCAGCCATGAAGATCTGACGTGTGACGTAGCCATCGCCGATGCCGTCTAAAGTTGCAATCTAGCATACTATTGAAATCTTTTAGGTTATGAAATGGCTTCCAGATTTTGTTCACTGCAGCATATTCTTGGTGCTTTGAAAGATGATTGGCCAAATCGTTGTTTCATCAGTGTTTGAGGATGTCTTCCATCACGTACACTGGATGAGTGGTTGTAGGAATTCCTCTTGTCAGGGAAAGTTTTCTCCGAGATCCATGTAGATTTCAAGATGGCTGAAGTGGAAAACAGGATGCATGGACATTCTGTCACACTAGTGATGCCTGGAAAATTCAGATGTATGTGTTACTTGTATCACAAATGGGCCAATCCACGTAGCTCTGCTGAATACGATGTGGTCACCAGTTTGAAAGTCAATGTCTTCCAGATAACTGGTGGCTGTCCATTGCAGTACGTTTTGATTCTTCATGAGTTTCAGATGTAAACATACCAAATAGCACAAAACTAGTCATTGGATATCCACTACTGTATGTTTCTAAAATTCTGTAGTGCAACTGGAGTTGCGGGAATTTAGCCATATAAACGAGACTATCCCTTGCACTGCACACATTTTGAGTTGTATTCCAGCTTGAGAACTTGGAGTTTAGCTGTTCAATGAGTTCCATGTGGCTTTCAAAGGGTTTGGAACTCAGCATCTGACTGGTACGGTCACTGTGCCCACTACTCAAAGAATGAAAGGTCCTCATTTGCCGGTTCCGACTGCCGGAGCAAGTCATGAGTCCCTCCCAAAATCACTCACAAACCTCATATATTGGCTGTTTTTGATAGAATAGGAGACTATGTGTAGGTCACGTTGGCATTTATGAACAGCTAGGCCCTTCCCTTGACAGTGATGGTGGTTTCTTTCTAGATGAAGTGGGCCATGTTGGAGAATTGGTCAGCCACCACAAGCATTGCATCAAACCCTCTTGGTATAGCAGGCAAACCTGTTAAAAATTCCATGGAGATATTGCAACATGGAGATGAAAGCATTGGTAGAGGGTGAAGAAACGTGGGGGGTTTGGTTGGTCCTGACTTGAGTCACTTGAGAACATATGTGTTGTTTAAAATGCAACAGTGATTTGCATGTTATCCCACAAAAATTACATCAAGGGTTTTTACACCATTCATTCCTAACTGAAATGTTCACATGGATCGGTTTTGTGGCAGGCCTCCAATAGCATCCTTTGCAATTCGTCACTTGGTGGCATGAAAATTTGGCGCATGAACCACCATCGTTAGTATGGCCATTCAAAGAGAGACCTTGCCTTTTCAGAGCCATGGTCTCATTTTCAGCCATATGTGAATAATAATATGGTGTAGGGGTTCCAAATGACCCATTGTGTTGATATCAACATCAGGTATTGTCCTTGACTGAGATTATCCACGAGAGTTTTTTTTAATGGGTCAGTGTTCAATGTTGTCTGAAAAGTTGGTGTCAAATAACCCCACCCATCAAGTCTGTCAAAAGTTCAGAGTTTAAAAACGTTCTGAGATGTTACAGGGTGTCTTATTTGGTTTCAAAGATACATCATTGGCATTCCAAGTAGTCTCACCAAGTCTTCAATGCATGCACCTCTGTTAGAAATATTTTTATCTGGCCTCACATCGTTCACCTCAGCCCCATGAAATATGTTTGATATGTGCATCGACATGATAAGATTCATGATAAAATAATCTCCAATTTTATTCTACAATTTAATGCTTCAATCTCCATTGAGTAGTCCATCATTGGATGTAACAATTTATTTCTTTACTAGAGGTTAGAGAATCTTGCAAAGAGATAAGTGCTCATTATTTTCTGACTCCTCAATCCTACTGGATTGATTTTTTTAAAATTATATTGGTCAGAGAGGCTGGCACTCGGACATAGTTATTAAAAGATTAAAGATAGCAGTTGCAAGAGCCTTACAAAACAAGGATATACTGAAAAACTGATGGGATCGACCAATGAGACATTTCCGCTTTTCTGATCCGTTTTTGTTCATCAGCCTCCAATGTTGTGACCCAAAAGCTCAATCAAATGGTGGATGAAGCTTGATTCCAAGAGTTATATGTCGATTTTATGTCATTTTAATGATAAAAGGCTACTGGGAGATTTACTTTGAGGTCCTTGTTAAAGTAGCAAACATTTAATGCTAATTGGGTTAGCCAGCCTAGTTTAGTCCTTGACTTCTTCCCGGTTATTTTCCTTGCGGGACGTATGTCTCCGTACACTCCGCTTTTGTGGGACACGCTCGACTTTCAATCGAGCTGTGTCACTTGTGTCTCGCGTGGCTCACCACACAATGTGGCGAGCCACGCGGGACCTGTGGTGCGACCCGATAGGGGTCAGGCACCAAGGCTCCTCACTCTCACTTTCATTCCTAATTTTCACAATTTTGCCTCGATCTGTCTCTCAATCCCCCTTCGATCCCCCTCTCACAGCCCTTGAGAGCCCCGCCCCTCCCAGCTCTCAAGAGCTCCCGAACCCCCGCGCGACTAAGTGTCGCCCTCCCTCTCTCCTAAACCCGAGAGCCCTCGTTCTCGGGTCACTCCCTCCCCCCTTGCCCACCTCTCTCTCTCTCTCTCTCTCTCTCTCTCTCTCT
>SZWC01014268.1:25853-41801 GCA_023375785.1 Penium margaritaceum | reverse complement strand
TCTCTCTCTCTCTCTCTCTCTCTCCCTCTCTCTCTCTCTCTCTCTCTCTCTCTCTCTCTCCCTCTCTCCCCTTCTCTCTCTTTGCTCTACCCCTCTTCTCCATCTCCAATCTCTGCTTCTTTTCTCTGCTCTCTACCAGCCCCTCTCCTCTCTCTCTCCCTCTGTGTTCTCTTTCTTCCCTGCGCTTCCTCTCTCTCTGTTCATGTGTTCTTCTCTCTTCTCTCTTCCCTCCCTTCCCTTCCCTTGTCTGCCTTCCCTCTTCTCTCCCTCTGCTTCCTCTCCCTGCCCTTTCTGCTACCCCTCTCCCCCTCTCTCCCTCTTCCTCTCTCTCTCCCTTCATTCCTCCACTCCCCCCCGCTCTCTATCTTTCTCAGTCCCTCCCTCTCTCTCTCCCTGTCCCTCCTTTTGTCTCCCTCGCGCCCCCTCTCTCACTGCCCCTCTCTTCCCCCTCCCCCCCCTTTTTTTCTCTCTCTCTCTCTGCCCCACATTACCTCCCTCTCTGTCTCTCTCTCTCTATCTCTCTCTCTCTCTCTCTCTCTCTCCCCCACATTACCTCCCTCTCTGTCTCTCTCTCTCTATCTCTCTCTCTCTCTCTCTCTCTCTCCCTCTCCAACCCCCATCCTTTTTCCTCCTCCCCCTCCTCTTCCCTTTCTTCTTCCTCCGCCCCCTTCCTTTTCCCTTTTTACCTACCCATCTCTCTTCTTTCCCTCTCCCTCACTCATTCTCTTTCTCTATCCGATTTCCCCCTTGTTTTCTTCCTCCTTCCTCCTGTTTGTTCTGCCACGTGGCCTCCGATCTCCGCCTCCCCGGCCCCTGTGGGTGTGACTGGTCGTCTTCGTCCGGCCGTCCTCCTCTCTCTCTTCGGACTACGTCTCCACCCCTCGGTGAGCTCCTTCCTCTTTCTGCGTGCTTGCACGAATTGGTGATTGTTCTGCTTTGTTCCCTCTCCTTCTTTCTTTTCTTCTTCTCCCTTTTTTTGTGTTCCTCTGCTTACTGTCTTCATATTCCTCTTTCTCCTGTGGCCCCTCCTTTTCCCCTCCCCTCTCCTTTTTCTCTCGCCATCTGCTTGGGTCCCCGGTCGCCGCGCCTCGTGTGTGCTCCTTGCACGCCTCGTGTGCGCTCTTGTGCGTCTCGTGTTCGCGTTTCCTTTCTCCTCTTGTCCTGTTCCCGTTGTCCCCCGTGCTTCTTCCTCAGTCTTGTACCCTCTTCCTTGTCTTTTTGTCTGTTTGTGTGTGTGTGCGTTCCCCTCGTCGCTCTCTCTTCGTCTGCCGTTCCCACTTGTATTGTCGCACTTTGTCTCCCCCTTTCTCCCGTCCTTGCATTCTCCCTTTACTCCTCTCTCTCCGCCTTTTCCTCTCCCGTGTCATTTCTCTTGCCCTCTTCCGCTCGCTCTCCGCCCTTGTCTCCTGTCTCCTTCTCGCTCCTTCTCCCGCTCTCCTCTCTCCCCTCCTCTCCCCCTCTCTCTCTGCATCTCTCTCTCTCCCTCTCTCTCTCCCCCTCTCTCTCTCTCTCCCCCTCTATCTCTCTCTCTCTTGTCCTCCCCTTCCCCTCTCGCCACCCTCGCC
This sequence comes from Penium margaritaceum, assembly GCA_023375785.1. NCBI lineage: Eukaryota > Viridiplantae > Streptophyta > Zygnematophyceae > Desmidiales > Peniaceae > Penium > Penium margaritaceum. The sequence goes on along the minus strand of SZWC01014268.1, from coordinate 40,236 downwards.
CCCTCCCTCTCTCTCCCTCTCTCCCTTCCCCTCTCCTTTTCCATCTCCCTTTTCTACCCCGCTCTTTTCCGCTTCCCTTCTCCCTCTCTCCCCATCCTTCACCTTCTCCTTCCCTTCTCTCTTGCTCCCCCCCTCCCTCCCTCTTTCTTCCCTCTCCTCCTCCCTCTCCTCCTTCTCCCTCTCTACTCTCCGTTCCTCGCTGTTCTCGTTTTCTCATCTCTCTCCTTCCTCCCTTCCTCCCCTTCTCTCTCCCCCTCTCCCTCCCTTTGCCTCCGACCATTGTGTCCACCCTCCCTCCCTCCCTCCTCCCTCTTTCTCTCTCCCGCATCGGTTCCCCTGTCCTCCGCGCCTTCTTCTCCTCTGTCTCCATCATCCCCATCACTGCTCCATTGGCTCCATCGGCTCTGGCTCGGCGTCCGGCCCCGGTCCGCGGCACCGTTCGGCTCTCCCCTCGCTTGTTGCCCCTCCTCTTCCCCGCCCCTCCGCTCTCCCGTGGTGCTGTCCCGCTCCTCTTCACTCGGTCGTCCCCTCCGGCATTCGGGTACCTTCCCCTCGCTGTGTTGGTCCACATCCTGTCCCTCGGTGTTCTGCGCCCTCAGTCGTTTGCCGCTGCCGCCCCCTCCCCCTCTCCTCCCCTCGGCCCCTTCCGGCTCCACCCCTGTCCCACCCCTCTCTACTCACTCTCCCACCTTCCCCTTCTCCTTATCTCGTTCCTCTTCTCCCTCCTCCCCTTCTTTTCCTCCCCTCCTTCCCTCTTCTCTCGTCCTTCTCCCTCCTTTCCTTCCCTTTCCTCTCTCCCTCCCTTCCTTCCTTTCCACTGCCCACGCCCTCGCCATTCCTCCCCCCCTGTGGGGCCTCCCCTCATCTCCCCATCTTTCTTTTCCCTTCCTCTCAACCCTTCTTCCTCCTCTCTCCATCCCTTCCTTCATCTCCGTCTCTGCCTCCACTCCTCTTCATCTCCTCTACCTCTTTTTCTCTCTTCCCCCCCCTTCTCCCCTCTTCTTGTTTCCTCCTCCCTCCTACCTCTTTTTCTCTCTTCCCTCCCCCTTTCTCCCTCTCTTGCTCTCTCCCTCACTTTTTCACGCTCTCTACCTCTCTTTCTGTCTCCCTTTCTCTCCTCCCCTTGCCCTTGCTTTTCCATCCTCCCGCCCACCCCCCTCTCTCTACCCTCCTATGTTCTCTCCGCCCTTCCCATATCTCCTTCCCCTTCATTTTTCTTCACTTTCCTCTCCTCCGCTCTCCTTCTCTTATCCTTCTGCCCCCTCTCTCCCTCGCACCTCCGTTGTCTACCCTCTTCTCTCTCGTGGCTGCCGTCCGCGAGTTGCCTCCCTACCGTCTGTGGTTGCTCTCATCTCTGTTGTCTCATGTGTCGCTCCCCGGTTCTCCCCCTCTGCCCTGTGCTTCGTGCATCTTGCCGGCCAATCGGCGGCCTCGGCCTCTCACCCTTTTTCTCCTCTCCCGCTTCTGCTTCCCCCTCCCTCCCTCTCCCCCTTACGCACATCCCTAAATACACACTATACACCATGGTTCTTCCCTCCTCTCCTCTCGCTGCTCGGTCCACTTGTAGCCGTCTTTTCCTTGCCTCTGTTGCTCCATCCCTGGCGTCGTGCAAGACCATGCCTGAGCTCAGTCTCGCCGGTGCTCTAGCATTTGCGACAGCTGCTAGAGCCGCTCATGCCGACGCACAGTTCGTCGATGCCTCCTCCCGTGCTCCAAGCCCCCCCGGTGTCGGATGGCTCTGGTCTTGTCGACGAGTCCTCCGTCCTCTCTCCTCGGTCTGCTGCGGCTGCGACTGTCACTTCTGTCCTCGCAGCTCTTCGTGCTCCTCCCCCTCCGCCCCCTCCCCCACAACCCGCTCCTCCTCGCGATCCCCACGCCCTCCTCTCGACAGCCATTGCCGATGCCCTCGCGGCCCGTCCTGTTCTCGACCACTCCCTCACCCCGCCTCCCCTCGGTGGCCCTGCGGCTCACCCTCCCCACGCTGGCATCATCCGCGGGCCCGCGGGGTTGGGCGGTGCTGTCGCTCCGGGCTGCGAGGTCACTCCCGGTGGTGGTGGGATTGCCGCCGCCGGCGGTGCCGCTGCTGGTGCCGTCCATGCCGTGGCCGGTGCTGGTGGTGTTGCGGCGGCTGGCGTCAGCGGTGGTGCTATCCGTGCTGGTCTCGTTGGTGGTCCTGTCGCTGCTGGTGGCCCCGTTGCGGCAGGTGGTGTCGCTGCCGCCGGCGCTGGAGGTGGTGCTGCTGTCGCTGGCAGTGGTGCTGCTGCTAGAGGTGCCGCTGCCGTTGGTGGTGCGGTTGCCGCCGGAGGTACTGTTCCCGCTGCTGGTGCTGCGGCGGTTGGTGGTGCTACTGCCGGTGACCCTCACGCTGCACTTGCCCGCACTGAGGTTCGTCTCGACGCCATGACCCTGGCCGTCGCTCAGCTTGTCAGCCTTGGCCTTCGCCCACCAGCCTCGCAGATGCCCCTCACCTCCGCTCCCAGCCACTCTGCCGGTACACCATTTAGCGAGTGGTCTTCTCGCTTTGTCTCGTGGGCGCACATGCACGACCTGTGGGAGCACTACAACCCAGCTCCTACCCTCCCTATCACGCACCCTGACCGTGCGCCCCTCGCTTTTCACCTTCTCTACTCTGTCGCCCCCACTGTCGCTCTCCGCCAGCTCGATCCCTTTGCGCCGACCACCGCCCTCCCCGCTCGGCCTCGTGAGGCCTGGGCTGTCCTCCTATCTTTGTACTCCTCGGACTCCTTTCGCTCCGTTGCCTCTCTCCTCGTCGACCTTCGGGTTCTCCACCGGCATCCTGACAAGTCCTTGGGTGCCTATGTGGGCCGTGCAGAGCTCCTATAGAGCGAGCTTCTCGCTGCGGGTGCCTCTTTGACGGATCAAGCCTTTGTCACGTCCGTCGTCGCTGGTCTCGGTCTTGCCTTCTCCAGTGCTGTCACTTCCTTTCCCCTCGCTCTCACTCTCCAGGTCGCGTATCAGACTCCTGGGGCAGTTTGGCCCGTCCTGCTAGACGGGCTCCGTTTGTTTCAGGCGGTCTCCCAGCTTACTGTCCCTCCCGTTGAGCCCATTCTGTCTGACGCTCTACCTGGTCTCCTCCCTGCCCCGGCGGCTCATGCCCTTGCTGTTTGTGCTCCACCTCGCGGTGGCGGTGCTCGTCCTCCCACGTGCTGGAACTGCGATGTGGTGGGTCATCGTCATGATGCGTGCCCGCTTCCCCCTATCCCTGATCTTTGTGAGCGCATTGCGCATCAGTGCGCTCTCCTTCGTGGTCGTGCTTATGTTGCCCCTGGCGGTCCTCTCCCTACTGCGGTCCTCGACGCTCCTCCACTTGCCGCCCCTGTCCGTCTGCCACCAGTGCCTGGGGCATCCCCTCCACTTACAGAGGATGCGATCATCGCTCTCATTCGTTGCGTCCTAGCTGAGGGTGTGCTTGGCGGCCCCCCGCCTGCTGGTACGTCTCCTTTGTTTGATCTCCTGGCTGCCCTTGCCTTTTGTTCCACTACCCCCAGCTCTCCTTTGCCTGATCCTTGTCCAGCTTCCACCTCCCCTCGCAAGACTGCGTATTGCCTCCTCTCTGGCACTGAGCATGTTGTAGCTCCGTCTTGGGTGGTGGTCGGTGCCGCGACGGATCACATGTGTCCCGTTTGCGAGCTGTTTCCAGAGTTTAGTCCAGTCTCTGTGATCACTTCGGTGTACACGGGTGACGGGGCCCCCCTCCCTGTGCTCGGTGTTGGCACACCTCACCCCCTCACCTCCTCGGTAGGCTCCCTCACGTTGACCTCTGTTCTCTATGTCCCGGCTCTTGATTTTTCCCTTCTGTCTGTGCTGACTCTCGATGTGTGCGGGTTTTCCACCACCTACGCCCTCGGACTCGTCGCTGTCATTGATCGCGCCAGTGGCCGCATCGTCCTCCGTGGTCGCCGGCCTCTCGACGAGGGCCTGTACCAGGTTCTCGGACCACATTCTGTCTCTGTCCCCGCGGCGGATGCCGTTGCGCTTGTCGCCCTCTCTCGCTCGGCTCACTCGCACCTTCTTCATCGTCAACTTTGCCATCTTCCCTCCCCCGCCGTGGCCTCCCTCCTCCGTACACTTCCCGCTGACGGCTTGTCCGACCCCTCCTTCCGGGCCCCTTGTGCCGCTGATTGCACCTTTTGTACCGTCGGCAAGATGCATCGCCTTCCTTTTCCCTCGCGCATCTGCTCCTCTCGAGCTTGTACATGCTGACATCCTTGGTCCGCTCCAGGATGAGTCTCTCACTGAGAATGCCACGTATGTCCTCAGCTTGATCGACGACTATTCTCGTTACACATGGGTCTTCTTTCTTCGGGCGAAGAGCGATGTTGCTCAGACCATCCAGTCGTGGTACGCTTCTACGCAGCGACAGAGTCATCACCAGTTGATGCATTTTCGGTCTGACCACGGTCGCGAGTTTTTTGGCACCACAACATCGTTCTTCGACTGTGAGGGTGTGGTTCATGAGATCTCTGCTCCCTATTCCCCACAGTAGAATGGGGTCGCCGAGCGTTGGAACCGCACGCTCGTTGAGGGCGTCCGCACGATGATGGCTGAAGCAGGCTTCCTTGATCGGGGCCGTAGTTTCTGGTCTGAGGCGGCTCGGTATCGCACGTGGGTTTGGAACGGAATCCCGCACGGTCCCCTTGCTCCCGACACCACGCCATTCCAGCTTTTCTTCGGTCAGCGTGCAGATCTCAGTCAGGCTGTGGTTTGGGGCACTATGGCCACTGTCTACCTGACTCCCCTTTCTCGGTCCAGCAAGCTCGATCCACCTGGCCATCTCTGTGTTACCCTTGGGGTTGCTCCTCACTCTCGTGTCCATCGCTTTTGGGACCCAGTCGCCCATCGCCTCATTGAATCCTGTCATGCTCGGTTCTTCGAGCAGATGACATACTGCGCCTACCGCATGGATCATTGTCTCCCTCCTCCGGCCTCTGCCACAGCTTACACCTCTGATGGTCTTGTGGTCGCAGGTGCTCCCTCCCCTTCTTTGCCTTCCTTAGTGCTCCCCACCTCGTCTTCTCCGCACCCCTCCACCTTCGCCTCTGCCCCTCCCTCTGCGCCACCATCCTCCATCCCGTTGCCGACCTCTCACCCCCTCCCATTCCTCCCCACCTCCTTCCAGCCCTCTTTGTGTACCTTGCCACCCCGTCCTCTAGCTCCTTCCTCTCTTCCCATGCCCGCCTCTGCCTCCACAGGTGGTTCCCTTCCCGTGTCTGTCTCCCCTCCTCCTCCCACTGATCCCTTGTCCCCTGCACCACCTCTCGCCCCACCTGCCCCTTCTTTGCCTGCTCCTCCTCCCTCACCTCCCTCTCCCCCCCCCTCCTTTGCCCCCCTCTCACCGCTGCGGCGGTCCGCCACCTGTCTCTCCCCTCCTGCCGCTCTTACCGTCTCCTATGCCATCTCCGGCCTCCCCTCCCGGCTTTCCCTCCTCCCCTCCCCAGGTTCCCCCTCCCTTGACCGCGGCCCAGGCCCTGGGCTCCCCCCGTGCGCTTTCCCCTCCTAGCTACGCTGATCCTGTCCTCCTTTCTAGAGGACGTCCCGGAGGACATCCCTCCACGCGCTTCCTCCCCCGTCGATCTTGTGGGTGATCCTGTCGTTGTCGCTGTGTCGCCGTCCCCCCCCATCCCCGCCCTCTCCGCCCCCTGTTGCTTCCTCCGCTCCCACCCCAGCCGTTCTTCCTCTTGTTGATGTCCTCTCCCGGGAGACTCTTCCTCCCCTCCCTCCTCCCTCTTGGTCCCCCTCGCCACCCGTTCCCCTCCCTTCTTCATACCCTTCGGCGGTGTTCCCCCGCCCTCCTCCCTTGAGCCCAGACTCCATTCTTGGTGTTCCCCCTCTTCCGCACTCGTGGATGCGCACTCATGCTGCCTGGGCTCGCCCTCCCGTTCTGCCGCCTTCCTCCTTGCCCTCTCCCAGCGCACCTTCTCCTGCCCCTCCATTCTCTGTCCCGCTCCCTTGTCCCGTCTTGGACGCTCCCCCGCCCTCCTCCCCTGTCTTGTCTCGCACTCGCTCTCGCACCGCTCGTGCTCTTACTTGCACTTCTTGCCCTCCCCCCACCGCCCCTCCGCCCCCCTTCCCCTCCCTTGCCTCGCCTCTTGCTCCGGTTGCTTCTTCTCCATCCTTCACCCCATCGCCGGTCCCCGTGTCGTCCCCTCTTTCTTCTCCGCTCGTCTCCCCTCCGCCCCTTCCTTCCTCTCCGCCTGCCCCTCCCCCGCCTTCCCCCCTCCCCTCCCTTCTTCCTTCCCCCCCTCTCTGGCGGCCTCTCTCCCCTCCCTTCCCTCCTCACCTCTGCCCTCCTCTGTCATTGCCACCCCCGCGTCCCGCCCTCTGCTTCCCTACACCTTCCATCCGGGCCACCCTCATGGTCGCCACTTCTTTCATCTAGAGTTTTGCCACGCTCTCGATGTGTGCACTGACCATCGTTTTGTTAGGGCACCGGCGTCTGCTGCACATGCCCTTGTGGTCACGTCGGCCCCGCCCGCTTCTTCCCCTCCCTCTCCTCTGGATGAGTCCGACCCCCTCACTCTTGCCGACGCTCTTGCCCGCCCGGACGCTGCTGCCTGGCACGCGGCCTGTGTAGCAGAGCTCTCTGCTCTGGCTGAGCATGGTGTGCTCGGGCTTGTGTGGCCCTGTTCAACAGTCCTCCTGAGTACAGCTATACACTATTTTTTTTTTTATGTTTTTGATGAAGGTATTCTTCATTAAAACCACACATGTTGCAGGAAACTTCTGTTTTCCAACAGGTATGACACTGAACTCAGAGTGTACTTAGCGAGTGTAGAAAACCACATTCCGGATATCTTAATCTGACTTTGGGTCTAGTGAGAAAGATCTTGTAGCTTGATTACACGCAACTTGTACAATCCACAGTTGGTTAGAAAGTTGATCAGTGCATGGGAGAGGGAAGAGGCTATTGATTTTTTGTTGGTTTTGATAGTCCACACACATTCTTCTGGTTTTTTGTTTCTTCACAAAAGAAACCGAGGCAGTGTAGGATGACGTAGATGGGAAAAAAATCCTTATCTAAGCATCTCATCCCATGTCTTTTTTTTAGCTATTTCATCTTGTGATCACTCATCTTGTAAGTCCCAGTGACTTTTCATTTTCATTGCTTCATTCTAATATGATGATTGATGGCCTTCCAAGGAGGTGTCGCAAAGAAATGTGTCAAGGAAAACCTCTGCAGATATTTTTCCAAGGACTGCAGCCTCCTTGTTCATTGCTGCTTGATTGAATCGTCATCCACTCTAATGAGGATGATAATTCAATTTTTGCAAGGTTCCATATGGATTAGCCATGCCTGGCCTCTACGTGTTTGCTATCTCTTGACCACTTCAAAGGATGTTTCCTGTGTTTTTATTCATTGTTATTAGTAATTCCGTAGGTACTTCCTGCACTGCTTGTTGAACAACTTCTCATAACCAATATTACATCAGGGGTTACTTCTTCAGTGGTAGATGTTGTTTTGCGCCATTAGTGAGGATGTAGAATGGACCACTGGTTTAGTCAACCATCAGATTGTGGCGATACAGTAACTTCAAAATCATCTGGCGGATGAATGTAAAGTTGCTCATTGGGTAAGTCTTCCCTCTCACACCATTGTTTATCTATTCAATTTTCAGGCAAAGTGGTTCACAAAGTGAATGGATGGTTTTTTTTTGGGGTCTTGTAACACTTTTTCCTTCAAACAACTCTGGCTTGGTCTTCAGAACCAGCTTTTAAATCATTTCATTATTGAAAAAAAATGAGATCTGCTTCAAGATATTCCTACACCATTTCATAGTTCTTAGAACCCATTTGTTGCACTCTGAGCAGTATCTCCACTTGTTCCTCCTCATAAACCTTGTGTAAATTTGCAGTATTAGGATTTTTTGTCTCTACAAATGTGATCCTTCCAAAAGGGTGATCAGCTGGCACATTTTTTTCTGATGAATAAGTGTTTTCCCACGTACTCTTACTCTTTGTCACCTCCCAAATCCAAAATTTTCTGCTTTCACCGCCCCTTTGTTCTTGATTTTGTCAACCATTACAATTACACTGAATTTTTCCATGCTTCTTCAATTTCACCACAGATGCCAATGAAATTGTTTTCTCATTCTATTGAATCTGAGGATTCAGTCAGAGTTGTGGCCTTTGGGTTGCCAAACACTGGATTCCTGGATCTAAAATTTTGGTCAATGCTGTCGGTTCTTTCAGTTACTGCAACCATTCATGAAATGACCTCCTAGAAAAAAAAAAAAAATCAATCACATGGAGGATTCTGAGTTTCATGCCCTTGTTGTAGAAAATTAGGTGATTAGTTGCAGTGTTGTTTCCAATAGCGATGTTGCAATTGAAAATCAATTGTACTTTGCCAAGAACAATTGTGGATATGCAATTGAATCTTGTATATAACGTCCAATCTCTTGTTCATATTTTTAGGTTGTGCAAAAATTGTATGTGCAAAGTTGTTTCAGCCCTCTGATTGAGTAAAAAGAATGTAAAAAATCAGATCCGGTTGATCCACACAGAATGTAGCTTACTTTCTGTCAATGACTTGAGACATTGATTGTGAGCTGTTGATTGGGCTCTGCTAGTCTCTTCCTACCATAGGATTTCCATGAAATCAGACCACCAACTTGTGCTGGGCCTCACAAAAATGAAGCCACGAGGTCAAATTCTATTGATCAGAGCAAACCCTAGGAGCCTCCAATATTGTCAAAAACATTGGCACTAATGGCCATCTAGATTCTTGAAATTCACATGGTTTTAGGAGTTCCCTTTGAATCTGAGGTTAACTCCAGAAAACTCCTTGTGAAAACTCCTTCCCGCACTTGCCTATTTCAGACCCTCCAATGCCACAAGATTTGTTGGAGCATATAGTTGTTGAGGCTTTCAAGAGAGAACAGCTTGTAGTAAAAGTCTTCATTGATTTGCACTTGTCAGCTTCTGCCTCTTTCTTTTTCTCCATGTGTTTTTCCAAAAAGTAGTGGAAGTAGCAAGACATCCACCAAGCCTGATGGGTCTGAATCCTGAGGTGCCATCAAGTTTTTGGTCTAGCAGCACTCGTCTCCAACTAGAGATCATACTACTACTGACCAGATACACATCTTAAAATGTATCAGTCTCCGTTTTTCTAAATTCGTCACTGCTGCCGTCGCCATTTCTTTCCATTCTGTTGACCATTATCGTCGAAAAGTCTGTGAACTCTTGGATATTAGATATGTGCTGAAGACTTGTAAGATGAGCTTTCATAGGGGTGAAGCCATTTTATCTCCTCCCAGCATAGTTTCCCTCTGAAGCACAGTCACACAGGAGAAAATGGAAACGGTTCATAAGAGGTGGGTAGAAGAGGAAATCAGGAAACAGGGATGCTATTACATTTTTAAATTTCACAGTAGGTAATAAACTGAAGAATAAGTGAAAAAAATCAATTTCATACATACAACTTCCAAAAAATAAATGAGGTGTGGTAGGGATCTTATGAGCTTGATGTGTGCAATACATGTGAAGTCCTGATACCACTGGCATTTAATGAAACCTCACCAAGGATTCTGGGGATTTCAAGAGCATCAAGATACTTTTTTGTTTTTTTTTTTTGTAAATTCTAGCACAGGCAAAAATTTAACTGAAAAATATTGAAATTCCACAATGGTTCGCGATAGTATCTCCACTATTCTGGAAGGTGGTCAAAGTTTTTGGGAACTCCTGGAATAGCACAATGGTGGATGTGGCACTTGGCAAATTTCCCACAATGTAATGACATAAAATACCAAATTCCTGCGTAGTGGGCTGAAAATGTAAGAAAATGGATAGCCTTTTGCAAAGTAAGGGAGCTTGTGTACGTCATGGACATAGCACAATTTCAACCATGACATTGTTGCACGTTACAAGATGATGGTTGGTGCCTGCTAAAGTTGCATCAAATTAAGGCATCAACGTCTCATGGATTACCCTAGGGATCCTAGTGGTTATGCAAATATTGAATTCCTGCTATTGTATAAGGTAATTCTTGCATTTGCGATGTCCGACGATGTCTTTGGTCACATCCTATGTATCCTTGACCAGTTTGGATCTCATACTTCATAGCACTCTGCTTGGTTTTCAATGCCAAAACAGAGCATAAAACTAGAATTTTCACTTTGTTGTAGACACTGACCTACTATTAACCATTTGTGAAGAGTTGCTCCGTGTGAGGATCTTACTCCATATTCTGAGTATTGATCTTGGCCACCAAGTCTGGTCTTCTTTTAGAGTACTTGGTGAATTCAATTTTCCAGGGTGGTACTCTATTTTCTAGCTTGAATTGGACCCCTAGGATCTTGGACCCCTTAATCATTTCTCAAGGGGATGGAATCTTCTTGTTTGCTTTATTCCCAATGCCACTTCGTTTTTTCTTTTGTGTGACAGTGGATAGAGGCAATAAAGTTCTGGTAATTTATTAAAAAATGAACAAAAGTACTTGCAGAAGACAAAAGGCACTTGCACGTTAAGAAATATTTCGATGTTGCCAGAACCCGCTGCAAGATTTTTGAATGTATGTTGATCCATCTGCTGTAGATTTTATATCTTCCCTTTTTATAGATCCTGTTTTGAGAACTTCGTGAAGTTTTCAAAGATTTTGATTCTGCTCCTCCCTAGTCCGGTTGTGCACTAAGATATTACCAAGGTAATTCACCTGGTTTCCTAACTAGTCGAGGAAGAAAAAAAGGCATTCTAGTTTGTTGAAAAATACAAAGAGGTATCCTGATTTTTCAAGGTAGAAGATGAGGTACCCTAGGTTGTCAGGGAATTAGTAGAACATATTGCTCATTATCACTTCAGATGTTACCGAGATTGAAGGGCATGACTGTGAAGTAAAATTGGAAGTAGCGAGTGCACAATACCGTCTTCTTGATGTCCTTATCTCATATGCAGATCTGGTGATATGTGCTCTGTACTAGATTTTGCTGATATTTCTTTCTCCATTGATTTGGCAAAAAAATTCTTCATTGCAAGAAAAAATTGAGAGTGCTTCTTGATGGCTATTTTCATGAGTGCTCAAAATTACATCCACATCTGAATATCACCAATTTTCTTTGTACCAAATCTAATGGTGTGACAAAGGGTGACATGATCGGTGGATTGTTTCTTGCTGAGTATCTCTCTGAGTTGATGCAATAGCTTCATCAGTTTGTGGTTTCTCATATGATAGGTTCCCTTAAAATTTGTTTGCTTTCTGAATTTAATTTTATTCCATGATTGAGATTCCTTTGAGGATATATCTTGCAAGAAATTTTAGTGGGAAAACCCCTTGAAAAATTCTTGGAAAATGGTGCAAAATCTTCAGCTACCATCACAAACTTCATGTAGGTCGATTATATGGCAGGTGAGGCCAACAATTCACCTGCTGAAACTATCCTCCCCTCACTACATTTCACGTGTAAGAGAAATGCCTTGGGTGTACATCAAGGTGGCTCTTGTCCATGTCCAAAAGTATTGGCTGATTTCATGGTTCTTGTTGTGTTTCTGCCACTCCAACATCTTTTACTACTTCTGTTGCTGCTTTTAAAATGGTTTTTTTTTTCTTACATTTTCTGCATTGTGGGTGACTCCATTAATGGCATAGCCCAATCTGCACAGTCAATAGATTCTGATTTTTAACAGAAAATAACAGGGTCTGAAATGAATGTAGCTGTTAGGAAAAAATAATTCCAATAGGTGGATGATAAAGAAGTTTCTCCAAAATCAAGGCTGAAATTGACGTGCATCCAGCCATCACGTTCATATTTGCTGCACATCTTCTAATCATGGACTGAACCTGTTGGGGACCTGCTAAGGCCCAGAAGGAGCCTGCTTATTTACAAAACCTAAAGCCCCGAGTGTAATGAAGATGGGTTTATATTTGTACAAAATGGTCCCGTGAATGGACACAAAATATAAAGGTTTGTGAACAAAATCGAGCTCGCTGAATTGGTCCTTAATTTTTGCACTCGCCAAGTTTGAGGAGGAAGTTGACACATTCTGACATCAGCCTTGCCAATTTCAGAACACGGCCTTCACATGTTTTTGTGAGGAACTCAATCTGGAATTGGCAAGTCCAATTTCAGAACTCGCCGACTTCATCCTTGATGTTGGTGAGTGCCAACTTTCGAAGGGACCATTTTGGTCGATACACTCTACCCCAAGTGTATATCTTTGAAATGATCAACCATGAATGGAACTGTCACCATTATGGCCCATCAAACAAGATTTTGGTCTTTTTTTTACCCACCTTACTCATCATAACCCTTTGCGAATAAAATTGCAAGGTACAAGAATCATTTGATGATTGTCATGCTAATATAAGCAATCAAATCCAGTCACTGACTCAGATTACCTGTTGGATTATTCTTCCAAGTGGATACTCAATGTCGTATGAAGAGTTGGAATCTAAGAAACCCATCCATCTTGTTTCTCAATAGGTTATATTTGGTCAAGTCTTGAGGTTTTTTAGTGCTTGGTGATTGGTGACATTGTTGACATTCTGTTTAGAGATGCCACATCTTGGAAGTGTGCAAGGGTGCCAGGATTTCTTCTCCATACACCCATGTGATTATGCTCTGGTCCGCGTAACGCTCTGGACAATACACAACCTGTCATTATCCACTGCAATATTTTTGGAGGAGAACGGCCTCAATTTCTTAATGGACACATTGGTGGCTATAATGTAGTAAACCACTGCACCTGGCAATTGTAATATGTTGTAATCCTCATACAACTATGACATCCTTGTAGATGTTGAACTTTGTCCACGTAGACGTCGTATTCTGTCAATGCAGAATTCATACCCCATCTACACAGACATCGTATGCAGTCTACACAGACATCTCAGGCCAACGGAAAACTTTTTTTCAGTTCAACTGTACCTCCCTTGTTACCCAAATTTTTCACACAAAATGGTATCCTTTTTCCTTCATTTCATGGCAGTGTGAAGTGGAGGGCATAAGTCCCACCCCCCCTCCCAAATAACTTACAGGGTGTGCCAAGGAAATTGTAAATTCTGTTCACAAGCAGATTGTTACAAGGTGCGGGTGAATTGGTGGAATGTGTAGTTGGTTTATCATTTGTACTCTATTTGTGTAATTCTCAACCTAGATGATGTCCACGCTATCAATTTTATACCCTTCTTGGACGGTTGTACATGCCTAACATAGAGCAAGATCCCTCTATGTTCCTTGTTTAATTTCATGGCCATGCCTCTCCTCAACAATGGTGGGTGTGACTGTCATAAATGGTCGGACAGCCCACCGCCAGGCCATGGTCTTCAGATTGTCCGGAATATTCAAGAACTACTGCAGGCTGCTGAAAACCCATTAAGGAAACGCATCAATAGACCACCAATTGTTTGGGGTTTGTTGGTAGTGTTTGGGCTGATTTTGCCTGTCACTTTGCCTGTTGATCAATGTCACCTTATTCCAGAAGAAATCGCATACTGACCCCAGCATTTTAGCCAATGGCAAGAGTGGAGACCATTGATGCTGCAAAATCTGTGATAATGGAATGGGTATCTCACTGCAGTGAGATGTGATGTTGGAAGGGGATGGAGGTAGACAATCACAGAGAAGTCTAACGATCATAAAAATCTTAGGCGTATGCGTTTCAGCCAGGTGGCCTTCATCAGCGCCCATGGAGAGACGTGACTCACAGGCAGACAAAATGTACTACAGATTTTCAGAGGAGCAGAGAGGATCGACTCGCTACCAGTAGAGTAGGGGGAGGGGGAGGCGGACTGGGAGAAGGAGGGGAGGTGGATGGGGAGGGCGAGGGGGAGGTGGCAGAAGAGTTTGAGGGGGAATTGGTGGGGGAGGGAAGGGGGAGGAGGAGGGGGACTGGAAGGGGACAGGGGAGATGGAGGGGGAGGAGGAGGGGAAGGCAGAGTTGGAGGGGGCGATGGAGGGGGAGGGGCAGGTTGCGGGGGAGGGGGTGGGAGAAGAAGAGGGGTAGGGGGAGGCGGAGGGGGAGAAGGGGCAGGAAGAGGCCGAGGCAAAGGGGAAATCCTCCTCCTCCTCCTCCTCCTCCTCCTCCTCCTCCTCTTCCTCCTCTTCCTCCTCCTTGTCCTCATCGTCCTTGTCCTTGTCTTCGTCCTCGACCTCATCATCATCCTTGTCCTTGTCCTCGTCCTAGTCGTTGTCCTCGTCGTCATCGTTGTCCTCCTCCTCCTCCTCCTTCCTCTCCTCTTCATCCTCCTCCTCTTTCCCTCCTCCTCCTCCTCCTCCTCCTCCTCATCCTCTTCCTCTGTGTCCTTGTCCTCCTCCTTTTCCTCCTCCTCCTCCGCATCCTCCTCCTCCGCCTCCTCCTCCTCCTCTCTCCCTGCCCCTCCTCTTCCTCCTCCTCCTCCTCCGCCTCCTCCTCCTCCTCCTCCTCCTCC
>SZWC01014267.1:20752-47252 GCA_023375785.1 Penium margaritaceum | reverse complement strand
GGGGGGGGGGGGGGGGGGGGGGGGGGGGGGGGGGGGGGGGGGGGGGGGGGGGGGGGGGGGGGGGGGGGGGGGGGGGGGGGGGGGGGGGGGGGGGGGGGGGGGGGGGGGGGGGGGGGGGGGGGGGGGAGGGGGGGGGAAGGATAAGTGCCATGCATTTTTTTGCGGCGAAGGGTAAATTATGAATGTCTATAAAACACGTGCGAAAGACCCCGCAACCCGACGTAACTCTACGCGTTTCATGCATGCGATGCTGACTTTTTATGGTAAAAAAATTAAAACCTTCAAACGGGGTGAAAATCTTGTTCACAGTCTAGAGACGCTCCTATTAGCAGCGATGAGCGCTTATCTGCGCTAAACACGCGCTCATTCGTACAGAATCCGGAGAGCCGGCCGGGGTAATTTTATAAGTTTGGCATTGATTTCGATGAGCCTTCTCAATGTAGCTGTGCGTCCTCGTCGTCAGCCATCATGTCAATACTTTGTCGCGCTACTACAAATTTGGTCATTAAAGACACCGTTTGCAAGTAGCCTTCCAATACTAGCCACAATCAAGCGCGTTGTGGTACAATCTTTCACGTATGGCCACCACGGTGGCCGAGGGCGATATGATTGTGAAGACATGCAGTATTCACAAATTTATCCCCATAAGGACGTAAGGATATCCTCTAGGGAATTGAATTATGAAAGTTTCAAGAGGTGTACCTAAGGGAGGGAACTAGATTGTCAAACCAACTTTTATTTTCTTTCAACATTGATCGATTCCAATACTCTTATGAACAAATCAGTCCATATATATGGATGAGTTTCATATCCTAATTTTACATTCCAAATGTTTTTTTAACTTACAATTCTCCTAAAAATCATCAAGACATAAAAACTAACAATAATGTTTCGTTTTTAACTATTAATGGTATGTTTTATCTATAAAATAAAAACATTTCAAAATATTTCCGAATAATTTGTGACAAATAAAACAGATTTTGAAAATTTTGTGAGTTTTCTTTTTATCAAATGTTATTCGAGTTATCAGGTTTTCAAACATATCCAATAACCTAGTAAAGCCCAGCTTTTAAACTCAAATAAAAAACAATCTTAAACACTAATGATCAATCAAATCTTCTGAAAGTTAAATTCTAAAAGTAAAAATGTATTCATTCCCTATTAAGTGTTAGACTCTCTATGAGAATGATAAGAAAATAGTTTGAAAGGCTGCTCATCTAATTCATGATAACATGATATTACATTAAACTTTTATTCATGTAGAATATTTAAATGTGCATACGTTGTTTCAACTTAACTTCATGATGAATAATTTTCTGAGAAATTGATCTTAAACTTCACTACTTCATGTATACATGTATTTGAATACAAATATCATTAAATAACATATTCTACATCATGAAAGGCTGAACGGTAATAGTTTATGTTAAATACGTTATTACATCTACGTAGAGATATGGTTTGAAGAATGTGTCCCGACCCTTTTGTTGACTGCATATTCTTCATAATGCAAATCCCTTCTGAAGATCTACAAGTTCTTCTTTGGTTATTTAAGTTAAAACTTCACATTGGCACAATCATTTTCTCAAAGACCAAATTTATGGCCATCGCTGAAAGAAGGTGACAACGCGTGCTTGATAGTGACAAGTATTTTAAGGCTACTTTCAAATCACGTCTCTCATGCTCAAATCTTAAGTAGGCGAACATATTATAGCTAGAATGGATGACGGCACTGGTTATGTACCTTTACAACTAAAACACACAATTTCCATCATGTGGATATCCTCCTCGGCTCTATGGCAATGATTTTGATTGTGAAACAACTTAGGCCCTAAACCGATGCATTGATGGTGATTTGATTCTAAATTTCATTGTTGTCTATAAATCTTTGATTCTCTTATGTTTCTAAGCACAAGAGGGAAATAATTCAAATGAAGGGGATAGAAACTAGGAATTCATAACTCTTGCACTAATCCAAGTTTGATAGACACCAGTCTTGATTCTTTATAATGACGTCTACGTCCATTTCTCTTTGTCGCGTAGCATGCATGTATTGAGGCTGAATGGCAATGTAGCACCGCCTTAGCACAGGGTAACTTTTTGACTTCCTTTTTTGTTTTCATAATGCATATGAAACGAAAAATAGATTTCACACATTTATGTTTATTCATATTTGATGAGATACTACTATCAGTTAGTTTTGGAGAAATTTTAATGTGATCAAATTTTTCCTTAGGTTTTTTCCTTCATGGAAAAAAGATGGTTCCCCACATGGTGACGTGATTTCCATGTAGAATAGAATAAAAGAAGACTTTTTAAGGACAAGCCAGATTCATTTGATTCATTGTTCACTCTTGTGCATGGAATACCCCGGTGAACTTTGATTTCGACAATTGAGTTGTTCCATAATTAAATCGATGATATTTTTGGCACTTCGTAATTATTTTGGGGGTATTTTTAAATTGGACGAAAACTCGGGGGTGGACTGTTAAATTCGACGACCGAGGTTGTTTAGTTTTGAATTTTGACGTAGCCGTCGGCTTAGTGTGGTTTTTTTGCTTCTTATTCGTCTTCGAGAGCAACGATCATTCGAGCGTTCGATGTTTCGAACGGTTGAATGCTCGTCGCTCTCACGTTTGACGTTCGGTCAACGACAAACGTGAGGCGAGGAGCGCTCGGTGGCCTTGAGAGCCACCCAGAGGCACATCGAAGTGCCTCAAATCTCAAGGCCCATAAAAATTTTGGCAGTAGCATGCGGGTTCGAGACAGATGAAACAAAAGAACCCGGTGGAGGATTGGACGAAATAGTGGAGATGGACCTTTGAAATCAACGAAACAACTTTGGAATTAAATTGGTGGTACTTTTGAAATCGACAAAATTCCTTTTTCGACGAATTTCAACGTCTTCAAAAATAGTTAATATCGAAATCAAGGTTCACGGGGGTATTGGACAATGTTGGTGATTCCTTACGAACATGATTTCTTGCCGCCTTGGAATCATAAAACTAATATTGAAATCATTGCATCGGTTCTCGGAATTGTCTTAAACAATGTGTTTGCAATGCACATGAATCATTTATGTCATGTCTAAGACAATTAAAGTGCATATTTTTACTCTTTTTTACGTGTTAAGGCTTTATTGGACCTCATCTTGACCGTCTCGTATGGAGCTTCTAATGGCAATACTTGTATGTTCAGTTTGTTGCGAGACAGATGAAAAAGAAAAGGACACCCTTATAGAATACTAATCCAAAAGAGAGACATAAGCTCTGGATCAACAAACATGTCAAACGGTTCTAGGGGAATTCACATTATGCAAAAGAAAAGGTACCTTGAAACATTTTTTCTTCTCTCCTTCTCTGTATTGTTTTTCATTGTTGCCCTTCCACAAATGCGTTTAATAGAATCCTAACATGTGGCAAAGGTTAGCACTCGCTTCTAGTGCACGCATAACCTAGTGTGAAGACTATGAGAGATAGTGGATTGCATCGTACATTTATCCTTTCAGTTTTTACTTTATGTCTGAAGGACATATGAAGGTTTTTTTTAGCTAAAAGTCCTATGTTAAATGTATCACCAGCCTTTGTAATGTCATGTTTCTTAAAAAGGCTAGAAGGAATTTGAAAGACCCTCACACAGACTCATGTTTCGATTGTTCTTTTTCAAAGCATTCATGTAGAGGGGGGGGGTCTATGTCTATAACATTGCATTCCTTCGATTTCAATCATGGGTAATCATCCCATCATTTTCTTGAATTTCTACCTATGCAATTTACAAGTACCTTGTAATTGATAACTCTTCTAAAGAATCACAAAAAGTGTCCACCAAACTCAGCCAGCAAGAAGCGTGAAAATGATGACACCCCACTTTTTATGTTGCTTACTAGAACTCTTTGCCTTCTAATCATACAAATGATGAATGATGAAAGATCAAAAGGGAAAGAAATGGCATCTTGTAATACAAAACAAAATAATTGAATTGATTCATGGCCCTCAAAACATGGTCAAATACACTTGTAAGCAACATGTTTGCAAGTCAATGGTGTTCCACTCTATACTGAAGGCACCTTTCTCGAAATATACATCAACATCCTTTATCCCGCAACACAAAAGTTGTTACTCGTAAAAGGAAATCCAAAAACAAAGAAAGTAAACCTTCTAAACGTGTCTCTCCATCAATAAAAAGGGTTTTGTTTGGGATGCCACAAAAAAACATTCTACCTCCAAGTTTTGCAATCTCCAAATGAGTGGTTTGTATAAAAACACTGCATAAGCGTAATCACACATTTGAGGGTTAGGTCAAGGCTTGAATTGTGATTGTTTATTTTACAAGATACCACCACCCATGGTGGGATTTTGCAAATTTCATGGAAAGCAAAGAAAATCATAGCATCTTAAAAAAACCTTGAATGTGGTAGACGGTAGGCAACTTCAAGCACAAGTCAAGCATGCCACAGACTTTCAACCTTATTCTAGCTTCAACCAACATGGTTTGATGTAAAGTAATAAAAAAGTTCTTACAATCTTGTTCGGGTGAATTAACTTGAATATCTGCACCATGCGCAATATAAAGTTGGCGTAGCCATGAGTCTCAATTTCGACATGGCATTCCAATTCTTAAAAACATGAACAAGGTATTTGACTCTCGCTCGCCTTGCTCAATGAATGATATGCTTTGCTGTTGGAGCATGGCAACTTGGGTTATGTGATTGTCACTCGATCGTGACCGTCACTCCCTCGCGAGATCGTGGCGAATTGATGATCCTTGTTTTGATGTCTTTTCAACACAAAAACTACTCATCAAATTTTAGGGATTTCATAAAAAAACAGAATCCTACATTGTAATAGGGGGTTGGCACATCTAAGAATAAAAATAAAAACAAGGGACATTGCTCAATCGCGTTTGATTTAAATCGCCCATTTCAACATTTATACTCCTCTTTCACGGCACACAAACCACTCCGGGTTGCATGAAAAACACACTTTAAACCAACTTTGAATTACATTTGAGGTTAAAGGTTTTGTTCTTTGTAGAGGCATTTGTTGGGCCCCGTGGTAGCGAGGCCTAGCGGATTCCCTTTCAAGGTACATGGTTTCTTAGACCTCCCACAAAAACCCCAAGCAAACCCCTCCCAAGAAAATCACAAACATCTTAAAAGAGGGGGTTGTATTTACTCAGGGAGCATGATGACGTCAACATTCCAAAGCTGTAGTTCTTGTACCAGCAACATGACATTCGCGTGCCTTTTTTATATGGCATTACTTTTTTTGATCCATGGATATAGCACGTTTAAAGCTAAACCATATTGGGCATGTCATTTCAAGTTAGGAATGTGTCAGCATGCCAACCGAAAGTTTGGACATGGTGGGTATCTAGTCGGTTGGTCCTTTTGTTTCTTCCTCCATAAATTACTCTGTGTGTGATAAGGAGGTGGGTCATGATCTTCTCCACCATTTCTTTTGTTGTTGATTCACTTGTTTGGTTTAGAATTAGTGTATGGATGAAAAAAAAAATTATTTTTATTTCTTGCAATGGTAACGTCTCATGAATTTAAAGAAAAACCTATCATGGAATCAAAAATCACGATATCTCATGATTACCCAACAAGTGTTATTTAGTTTGATAATGTGACCAAGGAAGGGCATCAATGTTTCATTAGTTATGAAAATTGATTTTTGGGATGAACTACGCCATGGAAACATGGTGAAAGATATCAAGTATTTCATTGAACCTCATAGGTGTAATACGAAAGCCTGACGGTGACAAAGAACCTCAGATTTGTGCAGGTTGTGACAGATGTTCCTCCACCATGAATGCAATCTAAGACAAGGCTTCAGATCAAGCTAAAAACTAGTGGTCCACACAGGAAACACCATAAAGTAGCATGAGTTTTAAAGTATAGATTCTAGAGCACTTTTTTGAAGCCCAAAGTATACTTGATTTACAGATTTCATCAGATGGAACACATGCATTTAAGGTATACATTATGTTTCAACCGCTCTTTGGTTGCTCTTTTGTGTTTGTGATACCTTGGATTCACTTGTCAATTAGGTAAGCCTCACCAAGGAATTGGGTGGTACTAGGATAAGTAGTGAACACTAAGAGCTTAGTTTTTAAAACTTCAATCATTTTCATGATGTCTCTTGAAAATCATCGGATAAAAAAAAAATCATGATTTCCATGCAAACCAGTTTTCAGAAAGAGGAAATTGGTTACAACATTGAGATTATTGAAAGAGTAAGGCAAAATGGATTTCATATGCTGAAAAGAGGCCATGAAAGCCTAGCTGGCCACAAATGGAATGGATTGTCAAGTTTTGTATAAACCTGTAGCATAGCATAACTTTCCACGTTTCGTATGTACAATGAGCACCACATTTCTCACGTGCCAAGAATACATACAACATTCCTCAAATTTAGTCTTGATGATGGAGGAATAATGCACTCGGGAGGAGCAAGGTGTACTGTTTTTGCCAATCCGCTGATGATGTAGAGCCTCAGATCCCCATACCTTTTGTGTTGGAGCACCCAAGTACATCTTTCAACCTTTCAAAAACCATTTATTTGAATTATCCTTCTGGTTATTGTTTTTTCAAAGGCCCGGACCTTGTCTCTTGAAGGTGGGGAAGAACAACCTCTTTTCAAATGTATGCGCAATATCATGATCCACATACATGAAATCACATAAGTGCATTTGCCCCTTCTGCCCACCAAACCATAATACCCACCTTGCAATTTCCCCTCTTTAAGCATTTGTGAAATAAGATGTGACATTGAAATGCTCATTTTGATGTTTTTTTGGAAAGAATAAACATGTTGAGCTTAGATTGAGTGGTTCGTATATTTTCCAAAATACAAGGAACTACTCGAACTTCTATGGAGGAAACATGACTGAAATTTACTCTTCTAACCACAAATGAACATATTGATTACACCCATTGCATAGATAGGTACCCACACTTCCCATTATTGTTTTCCCATTAGTTTATGAGTTATTCTTGATGCCCCTTCTCATGAATTCATGTCATTTGAAATGCTAGAATGCTCTAGCCATTGGATTAAGATTAAAATGATGATTCGGTGCATCATTTTGGAAGGGGCACAACAAAACGTTTGTGAGCTCTTTGTTTCAGAATGAAGTGGAAATTGCTTAAGATTTCTCAGTCCAAGACGTGATGTGTCTAGGTTAAAGGAGAATAAAAAAGAGACCTGAGAAGAAGCTCTTCCAATAGTATTGGATTATTCCTCTTCACATCTTGTCACTCTTCGCTATGTCCATCTATGCTAATGGGGACAACACACAATAGAGAGAAAATGATTTTATCTTGGGCACGTGAAATGGTCTCCATGCATCCATTTTTCATTCATGGAAAAAAAGATGATAACACCACAAAACATGAGACATTCTTAGTCCTATTCAATAAGATGTTTCCTCCAACATTGAACCAAACTACCCAAGTACTCAAAACTTGAGAAAACAAGTTCTTAACATAAGCTTTAGATGAAGCATCTTGTTACCATCATGCACCGGTTACATCACATGATCAATGAATTGGCTACTCAAGTATTCTTTCGGTCCATTGTGTGACACTCACCCCATATGCCCATCTAATCCTATAATGGTTACAAGTCCATACGACACAAATCCTTATGGGCTGATGAAGCCTTCAATATGCAATTCAAAGAGATGATAACACCTCCTCCGCACCAAAGTAATCACGTTAATGAGAACCCCAAAAATATTGATTACAAGTGAAATTGATTCTCCAAAATTTTTCAAGTTATGCACTTGCCAAAGCTAACGATCCTATGATATCACTAGAAAACAAAGGATGGGTTTTCCACATGCCCAAATTCATCATGCACAAGCATGAACCTGAACCTGTCAATCAATAACTCCTTTGTCCAGTGACTTTTGTCAATCTCAGCTGGCTACTTCTTCTAAGCCAAACTCATCAGGCACAAGATATGAAGGAGTGAATACGACGCTCTTGCAGGCTCCTCAATGCGTGAAAAACAAAAGGCATACTCTCCACATATAGAGATTACTACGTTAGTTGTCACCTCAACATAACTTAAACATGAGTGTATAAACCCATCTACCTGCATTGCCAAGCACTAGAGAAGGTGGTCATGCATCCTTAATTGTGCACCTCACAGGTTACACATAACCCAGTCTCAGCATCCACAAGTAGCACCACAACCTTGTGCTATGTTTACCACTTAGAGTGAATCATGTGCATCTAGGAGTACAGAATGAATATGAGAGAATGGAACCAATGCATCTCCAGAAGAATTACCACACCATATCCCATGATGCTACTTCAACAAGCCAAACAAGTTTGTAGTAGCCATGTTAACATATGTGCCTAAAGACTGACTAGTCACTTGCGAAATTAATGATTCTTGCCCATGAAAGAAGATACCGTACTGATGGGTACATTCACTAAATTTTTGGATGCCAATTAATTCATTTTCATGTACTTCTAATCTTGCCCCTTTCTAACTTCTTAGGTGCCCGTTCAATGGGGTACGTCGATAATAGGGACATTTTCAGGTTTGCCCACTAGTCCAGGTCTGGTGTGGAGCACAAGGTCGACCCTTTGGACATACAGAGTTTGAACTTTCGAAGTTTGAACACGCGTCTGTACCTGGAGTGGATGTCGCGTAGTCGTCTGATATCCACTAACCGTCTCCCATGAGATGCGCATTGATGTTCTCTGCCTGTCTCTCGGTCAAGACGGGAAGAGACAGTTGAGCCCCTCGTGGAGGTGCTGCACGGACCACAAATGGTGCATGCTTCTACCAAGTTGTCACTTGCGCCCCCAGTCACGATGTAGTCCCTCTTCGATTTTTACCTCAAGCGCCTCACGCGTGACGAGGCCGCAGCCAAACGTGACCGTCAATTCGATGTGCACAAGACCCTGCATCCCAAGCCATGCAAGTTGCCTTCCCGCCAACGTCCTGGCCACCCACTGGAGAAGACTGCTCCACTGCTTTTGGCAAATTGTAAGACGTTGGCTGTATCTTCTTCTGCGGCATTGACGGTCAAGGTCTCGGTGCCGTCCTCTCAGCCGGATGTGCATGCGTCTCAGTGGACACGCCCATTGACAGATCCAAGCCGGCTAGTATGAAAACAATTTCGTCGTTTTGCTGCCAAAGTTCATAAGTTTTCTCAATCAAATGGTGCAAATCAAGGTGCAAGGATCGACAGGGAAACAGACACATGGGTATTGCGTGCGCACAAGTTTTTTTGCTCGTCATGTTGGACTTGACCAAATCGTCATCAGCAACGTGACAAAAATGAGGGAAGCTGGGACCTTCATCAACTCGACCAACCTTTCGTGGATTGTTGCATGCGCTCACGCTCAAACATCACCATGAAGAGATTCCTAAGATAGATAAAAGCATGACTTTTTTGTGGTCGTGGATCCGTGACTTCGTCTACAACAAGATGAGGTGGATGTGCAAATGTGGCACAACTGTAGCGTAGAAGCTGCCTACACAGTGGGAGGAGCAGGTGTTGGCCATGCACAAGCGCGTGGCAGCACTAATGGTGATGAACAACAAACCAACTTTGTTCGTGGTCAACGGTGACTACATAGGCATCAGCCTCGTGCCCACTAGTAAGTGAATGTTTTGACGTTCCTTGTCGGAGCTTGCATGAATTTCCTTGGCATAGGCATCGCTAAATGATGTGTTCTTCTGCCATGCAAGGGAACGTACCTATGCGCCAGTTGGAGGAAAACAAGTGGGCATCCAAGCACTTGATGAGAAGCGCCAGATCACGGTGCTTGTGGCATCGACGATGGCTAGATTGATGATCCCACTCTAGCTCATCTATGCTGACAAAACCACGTGTTGCCAATGTACCAACATTGATGCCAAGTGCTGTCGCGAGGAGCACCACTTTCATGTCACCTAGACAATCACTAGGAAAATGCACGGACAACACGTGACTAGATCACACATGTTGTCCATCCCTGGTACAAGAGACAATGGGCCATGGAGGAGAAGGTTGTCAGGAAGCAGAATATGATCATGCTCCTCGACGCATGGCGCCCGCACACGTTGAACCACTTCCGCGACTTCCTGAATACCCACTACCCCTACATTTGCGTGATGTTCCTTCCCATGGGTTGCACATCCAGAGCATGACCCGCGGATGTGGGCCTATATTGACCACTAAAGGCACACATGAAGACATTGCACCATGAATGGCATGCAGCCGAAGTTTTCACAAGCCTAGCTTATGGCCACAAGGGCAAGGTTGACCTAGGCATGGGTAGAATGCGTAACCTAGGCTTAAGTTGGGTGCTGAAATTGTGGTTGAAGCTTAGTGAGAACATGGAGCTACTCAAGCATGCATGGGATGCATGTTGTTTTAACCGTTGCTTGGACAGTAGTTTCCGCAAGCTTCCCGCGGAAGAATCGGTAGTACCCAAGAGCGCACTGTTCAATACGAGCGTGGAGGCAAAAGCGGATGACGCTATAGTCCTAGTGAAGGCAGACTTGGTCATGTACCTTTATTTTCGTTTCTAGTCATGAAGTGCCTTTGTGGATGACACACTTGAACCCGTGTTTTCCCATGATTTCTTCAACAATACAATAGGGAAAAAATGACTTTGAAGTAGAAATTTCACAACTGATTTGCCTATACGAGGCATAGGTTTTTGAGGCACGGATGTGAGAACAAAAGTAGTTGTATTGAACGAATGTAACCATCAGTACAGCAGATAACTTTAATTCAACTAAGATATTAGAAGTAGTAAAAGAGGTATTTTCCACACCTTCCACGTCACCATCATCAACTGTTGCCACAATTTCAAATGTCGTCATTGAATTGGTTCTAGACCTATCCGAGTTGTGTCCTATGCAACCCCACACCAGCACAGTAGAGAATTCAACCCGTAACCCCCACAGATTCTCCTCCATGTCTCTCAAGTCTTGGATACTAGCTAAGTGCAGGTGGCACTCCATATTGATGGAGAGAATTTGTCCATCTTGATGGAGAAAATTGTCTCTCCTCTATGTCCTCCCTACCAGCATCCAATCAAATCAGTACATCAAGATATGTGGAAATGAGAGCATATAATGTTTTCACAACAACCTCTTACTGCTTTGACAAAGAGCGGTGCATATCTCTTTAATGCAGACTTTCGCATAATGAAATCGGATATAACCATCCAAAAGTTCTCAAACTCTCTCCCGATTGAAAGAGGTAGTTTTTCAGCACCGAGACATGGGTTCGGACATTTGTGGATAAAAAATCAGGGCAACATCTGATGTCACCAGCACTAGCGGACAAGACTGCAATAATGCATACCCTAAAATCCTAAAACATGGGAGAAGACGGGTTTTTTTCTCTATAGATTTAATTGTTGTACTACTCCAGGTTTGGAAACTGACTAATTAGTCTGGTGTTGATCTTGAATGGTGGGACTCAACACCAGTTACGCTGGCGAGCTTCTACAGAATTTGTTGTTAGCCTCGCATGGCATCAGTCAATTTTGCGATGGATTTAGATGTTGTGCAACAATCTCCCCTCCAATTTGCCATGAAAATCATGGGCCTTGTAGCTCACCAAATCAATTAATTAGATTGAACTGATCTACTAGAGTACCAAAGCCCGGAGCAAACTAATGAGTGAATCATTTATCTATTTGAAGTCTTTTCACCTTTTGTGAAAGGGAGCGGTCCATATCACAAAAATCCCTTCTCCCCAGCTTCTATAATGTCAAGTGTCTGAATATTGTATTTTTTTAGCATTTGTTGCGTTTTACGTCCTAGCTCGGTCGCCTAACATGATTGGTTTGCACTGGTCTTCTACCACACACATTATGAACGCCTCAAGCACGCATCATACCTGAGAGCAATAAGTTAGGTTCAACACCCGCGAATTGCAAGTTCAATGACAAGGTTATCTGAAATCATAGGATTTTTCGTCTTTTAGGCATGAAAGCAATGTGGAATGACTGTTATCAACATTTCATCTTACTTTGCAACCATACACTTTGGCAAACAAACTAGTTCAACCAATTTTGAAACCTAGCCCTACAATTGTTTCCTGTATTACAGGCCTCTGATATTGCACCAGTTGGAGATGTACCATCCACATAGGCGGCAAGGATATTGCCAAATCTCAACATCATGTTGAAAAAAGCCGTATGAAAAGGATTCTTTTGAAGAAACAAGATGAGGAAGGACCTTTGAGTGTAAATTTTTGTTTATTGGAGCCACTGTCTTTGCCGCTACAAGTTCAAGTGGGTTATGATGTAATTGACACATAATGAGGGTGACGCTCCACCAAACACACCTTACCAGCCTCTCCCTGAGAAGTCAACCATGCCACATGACCAATAGTACCATATTTCCTGGTTTTATAGAGTCTCAGGCACAACTATGGCCTTGACTTCTTCTTGTGAGGTTGCCACTCATGCCTTCATGGTTGTAGTTATACTGAGTAGGTGCACACACCCCCCCTCAACTGGCACAACAACATAAGCCAGCAAATTCGTCAAAAGTGCCAATGACAAGACATGCATGCCGTGGCTTCCATGGGTAGAGCAACAAAGAATGCATGAGTGGTATTAGGAGCAAAAGAGGACTCGTCCATGGATTTCCTGATACCAGCAGAACATGGAAGCAAGGAGAATATTGGGAAAGCCAGGGATGGGAGATTAGAAGAATGTAGAAACATAAAAGAAAGAGTAGGAAGAAGAGGAGATCAAATTTTGTTATGAAAACCCACCTTACTAATTGAAAAGGGGACCCCTAAGGTCCTATGTCATCCACTTTATATCGTGGAGCTCCACATACAGCTGAATGGTGAAGACTCCCATTTGTGAGAGCACCATCCTAACCATGTCCTCATCCTATGGAAGGTGAAAACATTTGTGGAGCCGGATCAAAGTAGGGTAGTGGCCCATCGGGTGCTGCTTGCAGTTGAGCAAGCTATGAAATCCATCGTGACATAAGTAACACACAAGCCACGAGACACTGGTGCATTGATTCAACTACATCATGGTCATCACACGTTGATGATGTGGGTGAGCGTGGAAAACACTCATTCCTGGGAGTGCAAAAACGGACCTGAGGACTGGGAGACGAGGCTAATGGAAAGTAACCAAGAAGGTCACGCAAAATCTACATTGTTTATTCAAAGAGAACAACAAGACGAGGTAAAACACCTCCCAAGGAAAGGGCGTACAACTAGGAGTGGGCTATAGAGGGTGATACTACCACCTTTTCCCATTCTTTCTCCTTTCACCAAACACGCCAGTAGTTCTTTTGGTAAAATGAGTTGAGAGTTTTCCAAAATTCCCGTTTTTTTATGTCCATTCTTGTTGCATTTGGATGGCCAAATAATCTCCAGCATGACCAAGTCCATTTGTTCC
Organism: Penium margaritaceum; assembly: GCA_023375785.1. Lineage (NCBI taxonomy): Eukaryota > Viridiplantae > Streptophyta > Zygnematophyceae > Desmidiales > Peniaceae > Penium > Penium margaritaceum. The sequence continues at coordinate 33,856 of SZWC01014267.1, read as the reverse complement.
AGACATCACATGGGCGATTGTTCCTGTGAAATTACCAATGATTGCTTTTGCAAGCCAGATTCATAATTTCCACGTTAATGGAAGAATACAAAAGAATCCAACATTTCAGTAACATTGGAAATAAACTACAAGAAGAAACAAAACATTCTAAGACGAGATTCTTCCAGCATGAATGCATCAAAATATCCCACAAAAACATTGTGCCAACATTCCAAACATCTTTCACAACTTTTCACATGAGGCATCCAAGTACAAAACGTCGCCATGTAGCTTACGCCGGAAGACTTTTCGACATCCTGATCTAGGCTTACTTTGCAAAAAAAAAAGTAAATGCTTTCCCTCTGCCATCTACATATTCTTGAAAAAAGGGAGAAGGCAGGGGAGGAAGGGCAAGGAAATAAACTGGTTGGAGGCAAAGGGAAGTCAAGCAGCTGAGAGTCCAGGTCAACATACAACAATTCCCAAAGCAACCACATATTGTACGAGTGCCCAGCTGCCATTGACCCCAGTTGTACAAGTGCCTGGCTACCATTTACAATGTTTACTATGCTTGCGGCACACCTTAACCTTGTAGGTGCCTACTCTCTCAACCGCATTGTAAGACAGTGGCGTGGCATGTTGTACATAGTGAAGTTGAACCAAAATTAAATGCTTATAGAAAATTTGGCGATGCTTACTAGGCTCATAGCCTCAAGCCTGACTGGTAGTTCCAAAGGCTATCTGCGACCAGATTTAACCTCCATTTCTATCATCACTACTATAGTCTCCGAGCTCTAAGGCCTATGCAAGCATTTTGATGATGCTAAGTTCGAGTGTTTTGCTGCTGAGCTTATTCCTCAGAAGTCACCACTCAGGTGGAGAAGAGGAAGGAGGAGTGCCACAAGTAGAGAAGGTGCTAGTAGAGGAAGAAGAGCTAGCTCGAATCATTTTTCTTATATGTTGAGAAACTTCTGTATCATCAATATTGGAGTCACCAATTACTTGAAATCTTGTCGCGCATCCTTTGTTTTACTCAATTGTGTCAGCTTTGTACACGTTTTTTTGTACTTGATGTCAATGATTGTCATGGGCATCGCGTGCTTTGTTGGTCTTTTTGGGAACCTGTTTATGCCAAATGTGATTTAAGTGGCCAATGTTGTATTCAGTCTACTGTATGTGAAAACACTTGATGACCAGGGCATGAACTTTGTCTCCAAACACAATGTTACTATTGCCTTCCTACATGTGTTTGGTTTGGTTCATTGTTGTGGCTGGTACAATCGTTTCCTTAGTGTTTCATTTTCTCCTCCTTCCCCTTTCACCGCCTCTTCTGTGCTTCATTTTGCATGGTTTTCATGCACAGACCACACGTCTCCTCCTCTGTTCCCTCCCTCACATTCACACTGTGAAAATCAATCACTTTGTCCACACTCCTTCCACTGCTAGCCTTGATGCTTCCACTTTCTCAGTCCCCTACTTCGCCGACTATCCAAACTTGCTCAGGTAAAGATGCATCATTTTCTATTCTGAACCTTTCATACCCTTATCTCTCATGCACTTGATCTTGCTAATGCAGATGACATGGGGCCTCTTTCTTATGACTCTCTTGGTGATCAAGGTCGCTTCATTCCCGCTCCCATTGTGTCTTCACCCTTCATTACAAAAGCAATGTCAGTGCTGTTATCCAGACCCTTCTCGAGTAGAATGAGCTTGTTTATCTACGCCAGCTTCGTGCCATACAATCTGATCACAGGTGTGAGTCCATGGGCCCCACCACTCACCTTCTTGAGTCTCATGGGGTGTATATGGTGCCCTCTACCCCTTACATAGATGAGCAAAACATCATCTCCAAACATTGGAATTCCACGCTTATTGTTGGCATGCGGGCTCCTCTATCTGAGTCCATTCAATCACATGTTTTTGCCTTTGGAGCCATAAGATACACGGTGTGGATGTAGAACCGTGCTCCAAATAATCCTCTCCCTTAGTATTTCACACTATTCAAACTTTGGTCAGGTCATCGTGCCGACCTCTTTCGTGCGTGTAACAAAACTGTTTTCACAGTGACAGAAAATCTCTCATTGTAGTCACCTTGGCATCTTCCATGGGATATCAACCGTGCCGAAGGCCAGGTACTTGTGGGACCCATCCCCACGTTGTATCGTTGACTCAAGTGATGCTTCTGTCTTTGAGGAAATGCTTTAGCGTGACCTTCACCATCTTGCATTAACCTTGTCCCTTGCTCCGCTCTTACATCTTGGGGGAGGTTCTTGACCCATGTCATCCTCCTATAATGGTTTTACACTGCCTGGTTTTCTTGTCTTACCTGACATTGGCAGAGCCTTTATTTTGTGATTCCCTATCTTCATTCCCTTCTGATCCGTCTGTAAACTCCATTCCCTGGTTTTCCCTGGCTTGCCATGAGGTCATTCATGTCCATTGCCTGTACTGTTGCACGCACGGTTACCTGCTTCTTTACCCTCCCTTCTTCCTTTGCAGTCACCACCTACACTATCACATGAGTCATGGTTTTCATAGTCTCCTGTTTCAATCCTGGCATCTCCTGTGGTTTCCTTCTCCACTAAGTCCTCTGGTCCATCCACCTCCATTTGTGGGGCTAGGCACTGCCCTTTGGCTTCTCATTCCACGAGAGCACCCTTTGACGGGGGCCTTTCCATCCTTAGCAAGACACCAAGTTAAGAACTGGTGCTCCTCCTTTTGACCCCACCATCTTTTATAACATCCTTGTCATATGCCTCGATGCTTGTCTTCTTGTTGGTGCCATGCACCCTAATACAAATCTCAGCTACTCTCTCATTATCAAGGAAATCCAGAATGCCGTTGACTCCTCTTCCTCTGGCTATGTTGCACCATATTTCTCTCTTGGTTTCCTCTCCCTGCAAAGACTAGAGGCAAACACTATCCGTCACGCTTATGATGCTACTGACTCCTCCCTATTGGAGTTGTCCATATAGGAGGAGCTGGAAACACCACAATAATACAATGTTTTTGAGCTTGTCGCTGGTCCATAAGGCCATTCCTATGGGTTTAGTGACAGAATCAAAAGCCACAAGGCTTGGTCGATCTGCACGACGCCTGACCACAAAGGGTGCTTTGAGATTCTTGGGGTGAACTTTGACAAGAGATTTACACCTGTTGGTCAGTACACCATTGCTTGAGACCTCCTCAGTCTTGTTTCTCATCATGACTAGAAACTCAAGCAGATGGAAATCAACAACACCTGTCTATACAGAAAGCTAGACAAGGTGATAATCTATGAAGACATAATCTGAGACCCTAGTTTCAATGAAGACATGGGCAACCTCTGGTGTCTCGAGAATGCCTTCTATGCAATGAAACAACATCCACGATGTTAGAACATGGAGGTCACCACCTTGTTGGATAAGGGTTAATGCTGCATCATGTTCCACCCTACATTGTTTGTCAGCCCATCATCGGCTCCATGCAGCCATTATTGAATATGTCAACAATCTCATCATCGCCTCTCCTAGTCCCCCTGCTTTCAAGACGGCTAAGGTCTTGCTACAGTCTACACAAAAGAGGAGGGATCTCGTACTAGCTTGAGATTTCTTGGCATGTAGCTCGAGAGGGAAAGGTAACATTGCTCGCGGCAGGTTCACAAGGATTAAGACAGCTTGCTACATTTACTTCTTCAATTACCTCTGCAACGAAACCCATGACCCCAATAAGCCAGCAATTGCTGATGTCAATTGATGTACTGAAAGTAGCGGAACCCATTGATATCATGGATTACATCCGTGTCATGAGCTCTTAGATGTATCTGGCAACAATGGCACTCATGGACATCGTGTTTGCCACGAAATTATTGGTCTGATTCTTACATTGCACTCCAGTGTGGCATACAGAGGCCCCACTGCACGTCACTTGTTGCCCGCTCCTTACAGTGTGCATCGGGTCATGCGATTGATTGCAACCCTCAGTTGTTGATGCTGAAATGATAGCAACTGTGCCCATGACAATGACGCTCGCAGTTGCTGAGGATACATCTTCTTGTTAGGTAGCACCATGGTCCTGTGGAAGAGAAAATAATTCAGAGTTGTGTGGCTCATGATTTGAGCAAAGTTGAGTTCCCCTAGTCGGTTTTTGGACATGTGACTGTTTGTTTGTGTGGCTTTCACCCGTCATGACTGACGCTGATGCATTATCCATAAACCCACATTGGCGGTATATTGTAGAGGAGGGCATGACAACACGATGGGCCTCCGGACTATACCGAGACTTCTCCAACACCTACGACTGCTCCAGCGAGACGCGGTCGAGATGTTCCGGCAGCCTTATGAGCTTGTCGTGAGCTAGGAGAGTTTTCTTGGTGGGTTGAGACCCGCACACCCGGTGGACTATACCGGTGCAACGAGGAGAACCAGTGGTTGTATTTGTGCTTTCGATGTTTGGAAAGCCGTACGTGATGTCTGGACGTTGATTCCAAGATTGTTTGGCACTGCTCGTATTTTCTCGGTGGTCGAGACCCGAGCACTCGGAGAGTTGATCCGGTGCCTCGTGGAGACCACCATTGATTGTTATCATGGTGTACGCAGTGTGTTCTCCCCGTTGACTTGTTTGGGTTTAGCGGGGGTGACGGGGCCCGGTGCGGCTAGCTGCCGTTGTCCCTACATAAGCCCGTCAGGGGCTCATTTGTACTTTCTCCTTGTTCTTGTATATTCAGCGTTCGAGACTTAGCCAAATTCTTGCCGTCTTACATCGCACTCACACACAGAGCTTATGTTTGTTTTTGCATGGGCCTACATGCCCTAAAATATTTCAAACATGGTATCAGAGTGCCAGGGTTCAAATCCCACGTGTTAACGCTGAGGAAAGCTCATTCCTAGGTGGGAGGGATGTAGCGAGTCTCACTCCACGTGGCTTGGGCGTGGTCCCCTGGGCTGTGGACGGGAAAATGGAATGACTTGAGGGTCGGAGACCCTCAAGTACCGCGGTTTTGGCTTGGTCAGCCAAGATTTCCGTCGGTACCGTTGCACTGGTATGAAAGCACAGGGGGGCGTGTGAGCAGAAGCAACAACAGTGCGCAGAACGCAAAGAGAACGCGCCTTGTGGCGCCATGCCGGCAGCAGCGTGAGGGAGTGCAACACGACTGCACGTGAATTCCACAGGGGCGGTGAGCCGTGCACCGCAACATTAACAACTGGGACGGCAACACCAATAGGAGCAGCAGACGTAACAGCCGCGGTAGCTATGTTGCCATGTAGAATGAGCAGTGATGGTAGCGCACCCGCTCACAACAACAGCAGCCGTGGTGGCAGTAGTAGAGCAGCGGCCAGCGTTAGCATTCACAGCAGCTACATAGGCGGCAGCAGTAGTAGTAGCACCAGCCACTGTGCCGCGTAGCAACAGTAGCAACGGCAACTAGAGCAGTGCATCAGCCGTTTTACCAGTGGCGTCAACAGTAGTAGCATATAGCAGCAACAGCAGCCACTGCAGTTGTGGCGGCGGTAGTAGTAGCGTGCAACAACGACGATAGTAGTAGCAGTGTGCAGCAGCAGCAGCGATGACAGCAGCAAGCAGTAGCGGCGGCAACAAAAACAAGAGTGGCGGAAACAGCAAGCAGTAGCAGTTGCTACTGCGTAGAGCAGCAATAGCAGCAACAACAGCAGTAGCACAAGCAGTAGCAGTAGTAGAAGCAGCAGCAGCAGCAGAAACAGCGATAGCAACAGCAACCGCAGCAACTACACCTGCCGTTGCAGGTGCTGCTGTCAAAGCGAGGAGGGCCTCACAGCCCTCCTCTGAGGGTCCTCGTCTCCTCGGAGGACCCCCCTCAACCCATCAGGGGGGGCTCTGAGGGGGCTCGTAGGCCCCGTTCTCCCCCCCCCCTCCTCGAGAGGGCCCTCGGAGGGCCCCGTTGAGCCCCTCCAAGGGGCCCCTCAGAGGGGCCCGTCAGCTCCGTCGGCCTCGTCGGCCGAAGGACGGATGGAGGGGCGGACCCCCCCCTCTCCCCACTCACTCGCTCACTTGCTCGTTTTTCTCTCCCGAGCGAGCAAGGAGCAAGGGAGGGCGACTTGAAATCGCCCCCTGCTTTTTGGGTTACATAGTAACCCTATTACAATTGCTTCGTTAGAAAAATAAATTAGTTTTTCCTCATTTATCTCTACACCGACAATCACATAGTGCGTTTTTCAGAATTGAATATTGTTTCCGTTCTCTGCGTCACTCCTCAGACTTCAAGCCTAACGAGGCATCGCACAGAAAAGGCTACTTATCCGCGTCCAAACACAGGTTTTTTGCGTAAGAAGCAACCGGACTTAATGGAATCAGACAAGCAAAGCGAGTCAGCTCAATAACGAACATTACGCTTTGTGTAACGAACTGGACGGGAAGCTTGGCCAAGCTTCCCATCCAGTCAAGTGAGTTGTTTGGTTAGACTAGCCAAAGAACTGATTTCGGAATAAAAACGTCAGGAGAAAAACAAGTTACGGTAGATTAACGCAACATAAATATAGAAACCTTATTAAATAGTACAGATTTACTCAATAACAATTTCATTATATGAAAAATTCATCTAGAAATCCCACATTTTCCTTTTTGCCTAGAAACCATTCATCGTTACCCAAAATTGCACAAAAAAGGTAATGAATCCAAAATTTCCCTAAAAAGAAACATGTTTTTATATCTCTACTATTGACAAAAACTAACATGGAACATACATAGTAAAATTCTTTGAACTACATAGTAGATCTTTGTATTGTTTTTCATTTTACAAGGAGTTTCTGTGGTTCTTATGTATTCTCACCTTTTTGATATTTATGAGATTTTTCTCTTCAATTCCATTATGAATGCCGAATGAATGATAAATCTACGCCATTACTATGTAACCCTATGCATGCTTTGCGTGCAACACCTGGCTCTTGTTTTTCTATCCTCCCCCCATCCTGACCCCATTCTAGGGGTCAATCCAGAACCGGGTGACGGGCAAACCGGGTGACGGGGTGAGCAAAGAAAAAAAAGCGACGAGGAGTTGAGGAAAAAGGGTGGGATTTGGGAGAGAGAAGAAGATAGAGCAAGAGAGAAAAAGGGGCGGGTGAAGGCAAACGAAAAAAAATAGGGGGTTGAGGGCAAAAAAAAATTTGTACAGAGCCATAGAACATCCCGGCATAACACCAACACCTACAATAGCGGGAGCCACTGTAGAAACAGAAATTTCTGAAGCAGCAGCAGTGGTGGTTGTAGCAACGCTTGTAGTTTCGCCTTCCCAACCGAGATCAGATTGTGGTGTCGCCGGCGATCTCCACTTCGAGACGTGTCCTGAACCGACGTCTCCATGGGGCCCGTGGATTGGTGCACGCACTTCACTCCGTAGGATTGACAGCACATTCGAGTTTTTCCATCTCCGAGGGTTGGGTTGTCTACCGCTTGGAGCAGCAGCCACACCTGCAACCGCCACCCCTTCTCTTCTTGGATTAGTCTTCGTTACATTAGTGGCAGCAACATTGGTAGCTGTAGCTAGTCAGACTCTAGTCTCCGAGCGTGCTCTGGTAGTGCAGCTCATCCCGTCTGGTCACGTTTGCTGACCGCAACGCCGTCACCTCCAGGAGTGTCACTACCTAAAGGCCTCATCCTCTCCTACGGCTTGGTGTTTGCCACCGAGAGTAGGTGCCCTCGGCACCTATGTATTGTCCAGCGCACGAGATGAGTGCGCAGACATTTGAGTAGGCGCCCTGCGCATTCGCCTGCCATTACTGTGGTGATGGACGTCATGGTTGGCGTCGCTGCTGGACTCGCCCTCGCCCATGCGTCCTCCCCAACATACGGATCTGCTGGAGTTGGTAGATCCCCTTGCTGGACCTCCGGCGACCATATTTGCCGAGATCCACTGCCTGGGGCAGATGGAGCAGCGGCTTTATAAGCTCATCGTCACTGAGCGTGATCTTGCTACTAGTTTGTCGACGGCCTCTTCGACCACATCTCCTTCATCCTCTCTTTGTTCCTCATTTGATGGTGTCCTTTCAGCTTCACCTCTCGGCCTGTCCTAGGCTACCACCATCCTCTCCATCCTCCACTCTCCTGTTACGACGACACCACTGTGCCATGACATGCCTTCATGTAGTCGTTTCAGTCGTGTTTTCCCACAGCGTCGGCGACAGAGCTTCGCATGCCGTGCTTGCGCCGGTTTGGCTACATCCTCCACCTCCTCCGCTTCCGTTGCTTTACCTGTCCAGGGGGGAGTGTGGTCACCGCGCATTGCGTGATGTGATTGTAGCGACAGGATCCGCACTCGCGCCGGGCAGGGGTACCGGAGCGTCAGCTCAGGCAGACTTAGATGATACAGTGACAGCACATGGCGTGGAGTCAGATCCCGACATGGCGTTCATGGTGGAGACTCGCCTGTCATCGTCCAGGTCAGATCCAAATCTTCCATAGCAATAGGTGACATCAAGAGGAGCAATGGCACGGTGTCCCTGGGCGGTGCCACTCGCGGCTTCGACCTGTGGGGGCCCGATGGTGGCACAGGAATCCCGTATAGATTGAGATTCGTCTACCATGATTTTGGGGGAGAGTGTGAAGCAGACTCACACCAGTCCTACGGATGTTGGAGTACTTGGAACGTGCATGTCATCGAGTTCGACATCTACGCTGGGGTAGGAGCTGGACATTCTGCAGCATCATGCTATATCAGGAGGAGTCCATGTATCGCGTGCCAAGGCAGTGTTACTCGCGACTCCGACCGGTAGGGGCCTAGCTGTGGCACAGGAGTTTCGTGCGGATCAGGATGCCCCATATGGACTTCTGGGGGCGTTGGTGCACGCGACTCACTCCAGTCCGACAGCGGTCGTAGTGCATGAGCAGGGTCGACCGGCTAGTCCTTTAGAGGTTGAGGCATTCTTGAGAGCAGTAGTTTAAGATATGTCACTGGGACATGTGCTACAGTACACAGAGTAGGCTCCATCATGTCATATGTGCGACCTGAGGACCGGCAGCATGAGGAGTCGTCGATGTTCCCAGAGTCTATGAGTTCGAGTACACATGACGAAGCACCAACACACATGATGGAGTTAGACGGTGGTCCTCACTCCAGTATCGAGCAGGTGGCGGTGACCAACCTTCCCGGCGAGATAGTGCGTGAGCGCCAGCTGCGCTCGTTGGTCGCCTTGACGTGCATTGTTGAGCCGGAGTCATGAACACCTGTATCCACTACGGCGGCAGTCAAGGACACTAGAGCAGATCCGTACACGAGGATGGAGTCACCTCGTCAGGAGGAGCTGAGTTCTACCCCCTCGTTTTCACCTATTGGTGACCCTGCTGATCACATCGATGCTAAGAGTGGCAGTAAAGGCACGGACGACATTTCCACATGCTCCACGGACTCTGACGACTCCTCCTTCTCCTTCTCTCTTAATGTGCGGCCGCTCACTCCTTGCATGACAGACACGAGTTGTGTGGATGCAACACCAGCAGCTGCATCCGATGTTCCAGCGTCTCAGCACATTGCGAGTTTGGTTGACCCCCAGGAGGATGCAGCAATACCGACTCCATCGTCCTCAGCAGCAGAGATGCATATAGAGTTGTACTCGCGAGTTTTGCTGTCTTCATGTGCAACATCCAGTGAGGCAGAGTTTATCCTACGTGAGGCAGACATGGGCCACCTCCACATGTCCAAAGGAGATAACGCTGACCGGCAAGAGCGTGTGCTAATGTTGCAGCGGGAGGTGATGACAGCGCGTGTGTGATTCTCACGGGAGGGGAGCATCACTACTATCGGCACGAGCTTTCCGCCATAAGCATCTGGCACACCCATACTCGGGGAGCATCTTGTACCAGTTCCGAGTATGACTTCCGCTGGAGACACTATCACAAGAGAGGTGAGCATGCCTTCGGTTTCCGCCATCCTCGTTCCTCTTGACTCCGTCATCGCTCCTCCTTCTGTTGCCATCACGCGCGTTCATCCACCCAATTCAGCTGCTCCATTGTCACCTTCGTCCATGAGTGGTGATCCGGTTCGTCGCTCCAGCCCTCCTCTTCTAGCCGTACACCCCTGTGCCTCAGGGTGCTCTATCTTGCCTTGGAGGGCAGCTCCCCCACTTCATCCACGCTCACGTACTGCTTGCCCATTCCCTTTCCTCCGACGTACACTCATGCATCGTAGTAGAGTGGAGAAAGGAGAGAATGTGAGTTAGGATCCTTGGCAGTCACACGAGGACTGGTACACTCCAGGTGATGTAGATTGACGTTAGGAGTCGTAGCCGGAGACACCACTTTGTCTTTCAGCATGAGAGCCGACTTGTACGTGACAGGGGGAACTATCTCTCCATGATGGAGAGACCACATTGCCTAGGATCAATTCAGCCACGAAATCAACATCTCCATCAAGGACATCGACGCCAGGTTCATCTGCCCAGGGGGAGTGTTGTGTGGACCTTGACCTGACACGCCATCACGGGAGATGCATCGCGAGGGGTCCATGCTCCTCTATAAGCATACTACAGCAGCTGGCGTGTGGCTCACGCCACGTGCCTGCACAGCTATGGTAGCACTCTGTTGGTCGAGACCCCGACACCTGGTGTATTGTATCAATGTCACGAGGAGACCATGTGATCATGTGTCTTGGTGTGCGACTATATTGCGTGTGACATGTGCATGCGAGATGGATTGTTCATGGTGGTCGAGACCTGGACACGTGGTGACCTGCACCCGTGTTACGAGGAGATCCCCCATGATCATGCTTGTTGGTTGATGGTGCTATTATGGCTGGCACACAGACATCTGTTGGATTTCTCGTAGTGGTCGAGACCCAGGCACTGGTACCGCCAGTGTCACGAGGAGACTATTGTGTCTTCTGACATCTGTATGATGTGCATTACACTGGTTTGTATGCATGTGCATCACTCCTCTCATGGTCGAGACCCAGACACTTGGTGGGATGTGCCAATGTCTAGGGAGACCTCAGATGAGTGTGTGTGTGTGGTTGATAGGTGCAGATTGTGGTTTGGCATACGTTGTTGTTCAATGCCTGCGTTCATTTATTCTCGCCTGGACGGCTATGTCAGCCAGGGGGAGTGTTGGTTTGTGTGGCTTTCACCCGTCACGACTGACGCTGATGCATTATCCATATACCCACATCGGCGGTATATGATAGAGGAGGGCGTGACAACACGACGGGCCTTCAGACTGTACCGAGACTTCTCCAGCACCTACGACAGCGCCGACAAGACGCGGTTGATGCGTTCCGGCAGCCCTATGGGCTTGTCGAGAGCTAGGAGAGTTTTCTCGGTGGGTTGAGACCCGCGCACCTGGTGGCCTATACCGGTGCGACAAGGAGACCCGGTGGCTGTATTTGTGCTTCCGATGCTCAGAACGTTGTGCATGATGTCTAGACGCTGATTCCGAGATTGTTTAGCACTGCTCGCATTTTCTTGGTGGTCGAGACCCGGGCACTCGGAGAGCTGTTCCGGTGCCTCCAGATGACCATCGTTGATTGTTATCGTGGTGTACGCACTGTGTTCTCCCCGCTGACTCGTTTGGGTTTAGCAGGGGTGACGGGGCCTGGTGCGGCTAGCTGCCTGTGCCCCTACATAAGCCCGCTAGGGGCTCATTTGTTCGTTCTCCTTGATCTTTTATGTTCAGCGTTCCAGACTTAGCCAAATTCTTGCCGTCTTGCATCGCACTCACACTCAGAGCTCATGTTCATTTTTGCATGGGCCTGCATGCACTGAAATATTTCCAATTGTGACAGTCCTTGGATTTGTCGTCTATAGCACATGCTGTGCGTTCCCATGTGCTCCATCAAGCTACAATGTAGCGATCAAAGCATCGAGAATGTTTTTGGAGAGTGATAGCACGTGCCACTCACAAAGAACATCAATGTTAGACATCTCTTTGTTTTCCAAGACATTCAATCACGCAACTTATGGCTGAGCTGTCCGAATCAACAAATAGTAGCACCACGCTGACGGGCGACTTTCTAAGTCGCCCCCATTCACGCCTCGGCATGTCTGAAACGCCCCATTCTGTGAAAAATGGCTAGGTCGCCCCCATTCCGGAAAGTCATGGCTATGTCGCCCCCATTTCGGTACTCCGGGGAGTTATGGCTGAGATTCCCAGTACAGATGAAATATTATCGACGTCTTGTCCCCACTTTAGAAAGTGGGGCCAAGTTGACGATAACCTTTTGTCTCGCATTCTGCTGAAAATCAGTTTCAATACACACCTTCCGTACATCGTTCCGGACACCAGGTCCGCCGTGTCCGCCGTCCACACTTGCTCGCATAGTTGTTGTCGACTTTTATAGGTGACGGTTCAGACATTTTATATATGCATTATTAGCCTATAAGGCGTCTCTTGAAGGAAAGGAAAGGTTGACCATACTAAGATATGGAGTTTCCTTCACCTTTCCTGGCAATGACGAAGAAAATATTGCGATGGACGTACGAGCATGCACAGCGAAAGCTGCCCATGCTCGTACGTCCACCGCACCGCTTCGCGTATTCACAGTCAAACAGGAACCCGGAAGTCACAGCTTTGAGATTGTGTAGGGACCCATTATCTTATTGTTCACGTCCTCGACACAAACGAACAATAAAATCACTCAAACCTGAAATATAAAGAAAAAACATCTCAAACAGCTACCAAAAATGAACATACGCGGATAAAACCTCGATGATACATCGCACCAAAACACGCCCGGACTAGCCACTGAACATCCGTGATCAGCTCCGGGCGAACTATGTCCGTCGACGCCCACAAACAAACAAACTTACGTGCATACCACCATCTACAAATCATTCAGAAATCAGTTCCGTCGACGTGCATCAATTACATAAATGTCACCATAGATTGCACCTATGCAGATCAAGTAAGATAGTCTAAAAAAAAATAAACATGTAAAATACATGAAAGCTAATAGAAAACATGTATACGTATACTTCTATGTATATGTATATGTATATGTAAATGTATATTTATATGTACATGTACATGAACACGTATATCTATATGTATATCTATATGTATATGTAGATGTATATGTATGTTTAAATGTATATGTATGTGTATGTGTATGTGTATATGTATATGTATATGTATATGTATATGTATATGTATATGTATATGTATATGTATATGTATATGTATATGTAT
>SZWC01014266.1:15125-28583 GCA_023375785.1 Penium margaritaceum | reverse complement strand
CCCCCCTCCATGCAAGAATTGCGTTCTCACAAATGGCACATCAAAATTGAGTGCCGTGAAATTCAGGGCGTAGGGGTGCCTGTACACCACTGCCAGGTGTGAGAATCTGGATGAAAGACTTATTGTATATCCGGAGAGTGCACCAGGAGCTTTGAGCACAGCCACGCACCCTGTGATTGCGACCCCCGCATAATTCACGCACAAGAATTATGTTCTCACAAATGGCACGTATGAATTACATGGCATAAAATTTGGGACGCAAGGGTAGCCAAACACCACTGCTAGGTGTGATAATCTTGATGAAAGACTGATTGTACATCCAAAGAGTGCGCCAGGAGCTGTGAGCGCAGCCACTTACCCCGAGATTGTAAACCTCCCCCCCCCTACCCCCCACCCGTCTCGCACAAGAATTGCATTCTCACAAATGGCATGTCAGAATTGCATGGCATAAAATTTGTAGCTTAGAGGTAGCCGTACACCACTACCAGGAGTGATAATCTGGATGAAATACTGACTGTACGTCCCAAGAGTGCACCGAGAGCTGTGAGCGTAGTCATGCACCCTGTGATCGCGAATCCCCCTCCCTGTGTTGACCAGGCAACCCAAACATCGGCACATCGATGTGCACCGTGGCATATCAATGTGACCCCCCCCCCCCCCCCCTCACAGTAGCACATCGTCCACCCCGGTCACCCCGGACTGAGAAACCTCAGAGGGTGGGATTGGTGGGCAGGGAGAGGGGGTTTGCAACTTGAAAAATTGTAACCTATCAAAGTATTGGCATCCCATGGTGCTCACAATTCACCTATAAAAAGGTAAAATCCACCTATAAACACAGAGTCTCTGTGTTGTGTTTATCCCCTTAACATGCCGGAGGCAACGCCTGGACACGTTGACAAGCTACTAGAGGAGGAAAATCCTTGTAGTTTACTCTAGGTGCCTAAGTAGTGCTCCAAATCCTGATTCAATTAACGTTCCTCAAAGTTGATGAGTTGCTGAATATGGTGGAAGATGTTTCACCAACATCTGTAAAATAACTAAGAAGATATAGGCTTCCAAAGTTGGGGTATGTGTGATAGCTCTGTGAGTAGGCCGCGATTCGACTGTCTGTAGGAAATCCACCGGGACATATAACATGTCCATTTGGGTATTTATCCTCGGTAGACTAGTGAGGCGTCCAGTGGATAAGATCCACCAGAACAATTCATGCAGGTTTTTACTAAAGGAAAATCAAAATCCTGGCTCTGAGTCCAAAACTCAGTCGTATAGTTTGTTACTCGGGGATACTCAAACTTCCAACCGCTCGTCCATGGACAGGATTCAAACCACGTCAATCTGACGTGGTTTGAATCACCAAACTCGATCATTTAGTCATTGAAATGCACCCCAAAGGCACAGGGGGTTCCGCCACTATGTGTAGGAACATTTGTGCCTCGAGAACAGCGTTTTGATGGGTCCTTGATATGTGAGAGCGTCTCCACGGGCAACATTGTGCGTGTCGGTAACTGAGCTACTAGATTGGGGTGCCGCGCTCCAGCTGACGTAGCAGGAGCTACAATTAACCGAATTGCACGCGATTTGGTGCGTTGGGAAGCTTGTGACTAGTCCTATAACTCGTCAATTCATGTCCATGTTCAAAAACTAATGCAAAACTGTGGTACTCCCTTCACAATAGTGACTGTCTCACAGCTTTATCCAACTCCCACAAACATAGTATAAGGCGTCCAAAAAACTTACGCTTAGACTCAGAAATTGCACAAAACAGAAAGTCGTGAACACGAGTGAAGCCTCTTTAGGCCACATTGGAACTTCCATCACACAGCCACAGTTTCTGACACTCGGCACCAAATGAACATCAGAATCTAAATCTCCTCTTGTGAAATTGGGGGACTACACGTGAAGGATGTTGGAAAGACTAATAGATTTCGATCAATCTTCATGGAGTCTATTTTGCACAAGCAGAGATTGTACAAAAACTCACAAAACCTGGCCTTGAAGCCGCCTGTTTTTTATTTCAAGGTCAGATTCAAGTAGAAGACTTTAATGGGACCATTTTGGCTCATACACTTGACCTCAAAGTGAAACTTCAATACGTAATAAAAAATATACATTCCACTCCCAACAAGTGGACCATGTGCAAACTCAATGCACACTGACATGTAGGCCAAGAATATGGGCCGAAAATGCATGTGAGTCTAGCTGAAAAAAAGCCTAAACCACCACGGTGTACATCTCTTAAGGCACACCTGGTACACATCCAAATACATGCCTCTTACATAGCTTCCAGGGGACAGTAGGAGGACGATGTGTTTCATTCAAGGAGAACATTAAATGAATTTTATTTGAAAAACTTGTGCATATGGGTGTGCGAAAAATAATCTCTTGCTATACATGGTTCCCTTCACTCTCTGGATTCATTGAATGGTCCTTAATGGAAGGGGAAAGAACTGGCTTGTAGATTTGAGGTGGATTTTGACACACATGTAAGGATTTGGGAGTTACAGATAATCACACAACCTTCATACGCGAAAGGTTTTGTGTACATCAGATGTGGATAGGTGTTTGGAAGATTCCAGGATAAAGGAACAAAACAAATCTATGATGAGCGAGCAAGAGGGAGAGGATTTGGCAAGAGATTTAGGAGGGGGAAATAGGGGGAGGAGAAGGAAGACGAGAATGGAATTCTATGAGGGAATTGGTTGAGGAAGTGTGCGTATTCATTGTAGTGGAGCCAATCCCAATGTACGTTAGTGTTCAATAATTTTTTTGGTTTTCTGGAGAGGTTGGACGGATTTGGTGGAAGGGATTGAGAGATGGAAGAGAAGGGACTATGAAATAAGGAAAAAGAACGAGGGGATTACATGAGACGGTGTATGTTTGGATGATTCTAGTGCATGGTACACTATTCATTATTGTACTTAGTTTCTGTTGACACAATGGGACGGAGGGGGTTGAATAAAGGGAGGTGGGATCAAGGGAATTGTATGAGGCAAGTGTTTTTGGAATTGCACATCTTGATTGCAGAGAAGCCATTCTTATTGTACACTAGTGCATGTTCCAATACTTTGTTTTCTGGAAATTTGGGATTGATTGGGCAGAAGAAAGAAAGAGATAGGGGAAGCGGGAATGAAATATGGAATTGACAAGAGGAGAATGTACAATACCATCAAGAATAACTGTTGTTTGAGCAAAACTCAACAGAACATTTTGTCCGCTTGAATGATTGGGGAATACAATTGTTTCAGGCAAATATCATTGGTGTGGTGTAGCTGAGAGTGGCGCAGATAGACACTCACAAATGCAACTTGTGTTTTTTCTCATAACCACCGCCCAAACTCATTCCATAATAGGACCCCGTCATCCCATGGACACCCCTCCCCCCCACAAGTACCTCGAGTGTATCTGAGGAGTGTATGCTATGTGGTTTACTTTTACATTTTGGTTCACCATAGTGGGAAGGGTTTGGTTCATTGGGAACGAGGGGAGAAGGGAAGTGTATGAGGGGATCGTGTGAGGAAGTGCACATTCTAGTAGCAACGGACAAACTCTTAATTTACAGTAGTGGATGGTTGAATGTTTGGTTGTTGTGGATGTTTTTAGTTCATTGGGTAGAGGAGAGGTTAAACTGGGGGAGTATGAACCATAGAAATGACATGAGGACAATGCAAGAAAGAATGTGCATCTGGATAATACTAGCGTTTGCTACATTATTCATTGTTGTACATACATTCTATCTACATGGTGAGAGGGAGTGGGTAGGTTGAGGGAGGGAGGAGGAAGAAGGGAACTTCATGAGGGGATTGAATGAGGAAGTGCACGTTTCAATAGCAGTGGGGCCACTGGTAAAAAACACTAGTTAATGGAAGAATTTATGTTATTCTCTAGATCTTGGATGGATTGGGTCGAAGGGAGTGAGTGGTGGGCAAGGGGAGGGGGTAGAGAATAAAACTTTTATAAGGAACATAACCTTCCAACTTACACAATCATTCATGCACATGCCTCGTGCACTTTGACTTTTTTGCCCTCTCCTTCAGCCCCCTCTCTCCCCCCTCCCCCATCAAGTGGAATTTGTTGGTAAGGAGTGTATGAGAGAGTGAACAAGATTTAGAATGAAGAAGACATGCATGAATACACACGTGTACACAGGGGAAAATGGTCGTAGTATTTGTTTATGCGGGTGTATGAAATAGATTTCAATAGAAAAATCAATACTTCCTGATAGAATACACAAGTTCATGCAAATTATACATGTATTGAAAAGGTAAGTTATATAAATCACAAGTGTACTACTTCTACTTGATTTCACTTATTGAATAGTATTGTTCTTTATACGCATGCTGCAATAAATTTTTTTCTTTGGAAATCCCCCTCCTCCACCTCCTCCCCCTTGGCAAGTGGATCTTGTATGAGGGAGGTATATGATAAATTCAAAAACAAATATATACTCATGCATGTTACATGTAAAAATAAACTTGTGTACAGATAGAAGTAGTTTTGTAGAACTGGTCCAAAGACGTAAGGAAATTGCATGTAAGAAATGAGAAGTGTGTGTTTAGAATAAATCTCGTGATTGTATTGGTTTCTGAGATACAAAAGCTTACTATTCAAACAAAGTCTCACTTGTCCAGTGGTACACGTCTTATACACATGCCTCATACTCTTATGTCCTTTAGACCCCCTACTCCCCCTTCCCCCTGAGTAGAAAGTGTATGACGGGAGTGTGTGAGAAGGTGAACAAATTCAACTTTGAGAATACATGGAGAAATACACTTTTTCACATAGAAGAGAAAGGTCATAGAATTGTATGAAGTGGGTGTATGAGAGTGTGCAAAGTAAAATGTAAAATATACGAATACTTCATGAGATAATACATTTGTTTACACTGATAACACGTCTATTTAGGTTGATGGTTTACCAAGGACACCAGTGTATTTTTTCAACTTACATTCATATACATTTTTTAACACGATGGACTTTTTTTATAATTTTCATGAATGAATTAATGGTATTTCCATGTGAAATCATTCTAGTGTACATTATGAAGAAATTTCATGGATATATAGGGTTTTAACGCACATTAGTACATTGTTTCAAAACACCATCACGTGTTCAGTGATCCACTCCTTTAGACATGTACCTCATACAACAATGTCTTTTGGATTCCCCCCCCAAAGTGGAAAATGTATGAGAAGAGTGTATGTGAGAGTGAAAAAGGATTAACATGAAAAAAACATGCACATGTACACTTCTATACGGAGAAGAGAAAGCTTGTCCATCTGGTGTCACATCGTGTACATAAATTTATACTTCATGTATTAAGTCAATTGCTACGTGATACACTCCCTCCTAAACTAATTTTATGCACTTAATTTACTTGAAATATCCTCTATATCCTCCTCTATATCTCATATGCTTTGTATAGTTATAAAAGAATGCAGAACATTCCATATGAAACACATCTTCATGCTAAAACTTAATGTTGTGAACATATGTGGTTTCAAGGAAGGTTCCTAGGAGATTTTTCTCTCGTAAATAAGGCACCAATGAATTACGTGGAAGCTTCCACAAAGGGTGACACTCTATGTAGATAAGAACATAAGAGCTTAACTGATGCTTCAAACATGTTATGTAAGATGATGTACACAGTTTTCATGGTGCGTATATTTGGGGTGATTAGGTATAAATGATATTGAACATTGAACATGCACTTTATTTACGTATAAAAATCATTCAAATAACAATTTATTATGTTTTTTGCATAAACATGCAAATTAGCAAGAGCGTTGGATCTTGTGAACTCAAAACTTGAGGTAGTATAGCCGAATGTTTCCCTTTGTGTACTAACTAGTAGATCCACAAAACGAACTTGCAATTTGAATGATCATGAGATTGCAAAGCTGAAGTGCTAGTTGAAAAACATGCTCAAACACAAACTTCATTCATTCATCGTGTGCATAATACATTTTCCTTGTGTCACTTGTGCATACTAAGAAAACCAAATGCGTGTGTGTGGGTTTATGTGTGTGTGTGTGTGTGTGTGTGTGTGTGTGTGTGTGTGTGTGTGTGTGTGTGTGTGTGTGTGTGTGTGTATGTGTGTGTGTGTGCTATGTTTCATTCAATAAGAAATCATGAACTGTGTCTCCTCCATCATGTTGGCAAACTGTTTCAATGACTTTGAGAATCAAATATCTTGAAGATAAAATATTTTATACTAATTGGATGAAGCAAAAATTTAAATGAAATGGACTTATGTACTAGATACATCAATCAAGTTTAAGGGAATGGTTATGGTTCTGTGTCTCACTTACATACCTTCAGCGTTGACAGATACATTTTCAATTTTAGTGCCATTGCATGCATAAAAAATATCCACTTGTTCCATTTTTCTTATCTAGTGTGCATCTTCACAATGGAGGAGCATAATGCACACCACTTAAAACATTATATACCTTGTAGAGGGATTTTTTCCAAAAAAACATTCGTCTACACCTTTGTTTTCCATGAAATACACCTTCAACAAAGAATTGCTTGTAGCACATGAATCTTTATGGATCAAGGAAGGAGTTTAGATTTTCGAAATATTCAAATCATTTGTGCAAATGTGGCTTAAAATTTTGAACGTGTATTTCACCACCAATGAGGTAAATCACTATAAGAAGACGACTTGCTTCATAGCCGAGATTTTCATCACAATTTACTAGGTTGTTTTTCAATCTATATGAGTTAAAACAGTGGAAGGAGATCATTGCGGAAAAATCAATGGCTCATGATAGTATAATCACACTTCTCCCATCATCTACATGTGTTCTACCTCATGAGTGGATTAACATGATATGGAAATACTTTCTTACTCCACCGGACGACTGCAACAACCTTATGTCTGCCATTATCACACATTTTGAGAAAATAAATGCAAGGTATAAGCTCCAACAACTACAAAAATAGACCAACATGGGATAATCAACATGTAAATTCATTTCTTGCAACCCAAGGCAAACTTTTTCACTACATCAACATACCCAACGACGACATCCCCACTACAAAGAGAATTCTAGAAAAAAAAATGCAAATGATTTCACTATCGAAATGAGTCCTCATTGTCAATTTCAATGTTTAACAGATATATTCAATGGATAGAAACCCCAAGCACAACATTCTTATCGTGGCACAAGGAAGTCATTGTAAAACCAAAGGTCCACTCTAATGGAAATTGACATCATCAACCAATACTTCAAATCTATTTGTTTCTTTGCAAACCTTCAAGCCATGTTTGTATGGTTTTACACAAATAGAAAATGCAAAAAAAAGGACAAGAAGTCACAGGACACATCATAAGATTTAAGAAATGGTAGAAGGCAAGAGAAGATAGTGAATCCCCTGTCCATATGAAACAACATCCATCAATGAAATTCCAACCTGGATGGCCCATAGCACCATGGAGGTAAGTTTTTAAGATCACATTTTTTTACGAGTAGTAAAAAGACCAGCCGGTGATACTATTAAGAGTGCAATTGAGGGGTTACAAAAGTCACAACATGATACTGGTTCTAATAGAGGAGAGGACCTCTATCAATAATACGATGATTTACAATGTTAGTTAAAAGAATGATCCATTGGCATTTGAAGGAAATGTTGTATGGATGAATTCAGATGCATCAAATCTTTAGCGGATGTAAGATGTGACAATCTGGAGAAATTGCCAAGTCAGCCACCAAAAATTCATCTTTGGGTGATTCACCTTAGATGATCACAATTGACAAGTACACGAAACCAATGGCAAAGTTTACTTGAGCATGAAAAACAGAAAGAGATTATTGATTCTGCTCAAGATAGCCATGATGCATCAATAACTACAAGCGCGAGTGTTTTGGGAGGTAATAGAGGAGCTTGCAACAACCACAAAACGTTTATGCATGGCTTAAGTCACCATATGCGTGGTAAACAAACACTTCCATTGAGAAAATCATGCATGGCTTATCAATATGGAATATGGCTGAGCGTACAATTATGGAAAATGGCATAACAGAAAGACTAGTGAGACTAAAGACTAGTGATTTCATAGCAAAATAATGCTCCAGGAAGCTTATTGATTAAGAACCATCAACTAATGTAGAAAAACATCATTGGGGAGAAATAATTTAGCAAGGGTATACTCCTCCATGCACATCACCATGCATAACCTCGACAAGTTATCAAGAAATTGACTAGTAATGCAAAATTGTGATTATTGCCATACACTGAACACCATCAACAACTGCTATCCTCTTCTGCGAGCCAAAAACATTTTGAGTAAACTTCAATAATTGAGGATTCCTTAAAAATCATTGATCTAAAAAGCAGTTATTCAAATATACAAAATCCATACAAGGACATCAAGGAGATGCCCTTGAAAATTTTACGTGGAAAACATGATTCAATTTTTCTTTAATTTGAATCATAGCTTTGAAATCAACGTTCATGGTGGTAGTGGAAACATATTATCACCATACAATAACAAACGTGTCATCTTTGCATTGAAAACATCTTCCTATACACTCACATAATAGAGGTGCATAAACGACTTCTCCAAACGTTTATGACGGTAAATAATCAATCAAAATTTATCAAAGCCAATTTTAGTTCAAGATGAATCTATTTTTAGGCAATAATACATATATAGACCACGATGGATCCAAAAAAACATGGTGAAAGCTTCTATTTAAGTAATGGAAATGGATGATGAAGAAATTGGAGTATTTCTGGAAATTTGAAACTGCAAAAGTCAATGTTTGAATGAGTAGGCTCAATTTTAGTACCTCTCCATAGACCCTCTAAAACGCCAATGAGTGGAAATTGGGCAATTACAAGGTTTGATTGTTCATCCCTTTGAGAAAACACTCATTTTGTCCCCAACCTAATAATTTCCAACGACATTGACGATTCATTGCATCATGGCCACCAATTCGTACAAACAAGGAATGGAAACCATTCCCCCTAAAGATAAAGACAATTAATAACTATCAACCATGTGTGTGTCCCAAAAACCACACAGTAAATTGTTGAAGTGAATGATGAAGGAGAAAACATAGGTGGTCATCCACGAGTTCAAGATGTGACACTCCTTCGTAGAATTCTAACAATGTGTCGTTCACACCATCCACCATTACCTCAAACATCTCAAGGCTTATCCAAATCTTGATTGGGAAGAAACTCAATTGGTGGATTTCATCATGGCCAAATTCTACTTTGTTGTTGAATTCTGACAATTTTACAAAATCTTATACATGTTAAACATTGGTGAACTGAATCGATGGCCGAGATCAACACAAAAAGTATTGGCAACACGCACAACTCAAGACATTGTTTTCAAATAGCAATGAACAGCTATGCTGTTTGAAAGCATCAGATGCTCATTTGACACCCTTTTCTAGTGACAACACTCTACTTGCCAATTCATTTTAGCACAAAAATGAAAAATCAAAAGAGTTTTATATGACGAGTGAAAGAACATCGGTACTTAAAAGTGCATAGCATGGCAAGAACAAGACATACATTACAAGAAAGTTATAACTGGTGGTACAAGATTTAAACAGATGTTGCAAACTACATTGAGTGCAATGTTTGCCAACTACATAGGTCAAGAAGAACAAAATCCACTATTTACTTTAGCTTATATTGATACCGCATGAGCCATGATCTCATATCTCAATGATTCTCTGAACAGAATAACATGCCACACTTGAGGGGTTTGATCCATTTCTTATGGTGGTTGATCATTCCTTCAATTTTTCTCACTTCATCATAACAAGGATAAGGGTCATCCTCGATGGAACAACATGAATACTTCTCATCAAAGTTTTTAAACTACATTTTTTCCATTTATCTTAGACAATTGACGTAGATGCAAGGTTTACCTATAAACTCTGCAAAAATCTAATGACTCTCTGTGACATCTCCATCAAGTTACCAATCGTCTTTCATTCTGAGACTAACATGTAAAGTTAATGAAACATTTTGTGCACTCAAGTAATCTTTTTTCACCCTTTATGAAACAAGGAATTGACTTCGCTTCAAACTACCTTCGAAGCTCCCATTCAACTCCTTAATATTTGCACCAATGGTAAATGAACCTTTCAAGTTTTATATGAAAGTAATTGAAACCATGGAATGTTCATAGAGTTCAAGAATTATACCAATAGAAAACACCTAGAGCATTTTTCTTGAAACATGTTAAGGTTTTGAAGGCACAAGCAAAAATCCAGCAATCAACAAGGAAGCATGGGGCGAACATGAACTTTTACTTTGCACATTAAACATTATGTTTTTTAAAAGAAATCAACATCTGGTCTCTAGAACTCAAGTGGTCAGGCCTGTTTAAAGTCAAGGAGAATAAGAAAACTTTGGTCCCCAAGCTTTGCTTGCCTCACATCATGGCCATCGGCCTGGTCTTCCACGTCAATATTGTCAAAATCAATCTAGATCCTAATGTGAACTTCCACAGGATGGTGGCACCTCCGCCACCACTTGTTGAAGTGGAAAAGGATGCAAAGCACAAATTCAAAGATGTCTACAGCACATTTCTTGAGTTTCTCATCAAGTAAGGGTAGGAACACATAAAAGAATAATAAGGAGTCTGGCGTTAACCAAAGGAACATTGATCAATGTGGTGATAACTATTTATTCTAGCACTAACCTACATCTTATAACACACAATAAAAACGGAAATGGCATTTAGAAGGGGGAAAACTTCTACATCGCAATCATACATGTGTCAGACACATTCTAGCATGGGTAGAAGAAGGGCATTCTCATTTTTTCATTACGTTCTGGAATCATTCTGTTGTAAACATTGCATTTTTCATGTGAAATCTTTGGTTTCCAGTTAGTTTTGGACATGAGGGACAACTTTCCTGACCTCCAGTGGTTCAATATAGAATATTATGCAATGATTGGCTGCTTCCTAGCGGGGAAACTAGAGTAATGCAGATTGAATCAATGCCACTTCATTCACTGGTCTTTCAGTGTGTCCTCTAAGTGCACTCTCTTAGAAGCAAGTTCTTTACACCCATACCTACACTTCTTCCTTTGTGTATGAGAAGAGTGCATTTGTGTCCTATATGGCTAAAGAGCTGTTTTCTTAGGAGGGATTTCAGTGCGTGGGGCTAGTATATGTGGCAAGTGCGCTCCGTTGTTGTACAAAAGTTCACTAAGAGCGCACTTAGTTTGCTACTTTGTCTCATGTGCCTCAAATGATCTTACATTTTGTCCTATATGGCCATACTATTCTCTTATAAGAGAGGACCTCAGTTTGTGGGGCTAGTGTATGTGGCAAGTGTGCTCAGTCAACACATATAAGTTCACTAAGATCGCATTCAATGCGTTACTTTTTCTGAGGTGTTTCTGCATTTGGTCTTCACAAAAAAATCCAAGTGTTTTTATTAAGTTCATTCATTTCTTGTTTGGATTGTACTTATTCATGACATAAGAGGTTATAGTAAACTTGGGTAGTGTGTGTAGATTGCCCTTAATTTCTATATGATATCAAGATAAAAGATGTATTCTTTGTCTTGTTCCATTTCTTGGAATTACTTTATAATACATCTCCAGTTTTTGTTTTATAGTCTTGATTTGAACTCTTCCTTTGGGTAAATTTCTTTTTTCTTCATTATACCTTTGAATACATTTCTTCAGCTTTGTTTAAACATTTTGTAGCTTCAACACTTTTTTATGCCCATTATTGCCTCTCACATATAGGATTCCTATAGGACATAGAATTTTCCAATATATTCTATCATATTATTTCTGTGTTAATGTTTATCCTTATTCTACGTTT
The DNA here is from genome assembly GCA_023375785.1 of Penium margaritaceum. NCBI lineage: Eukaryota > Viridiplantae > Streptophyta > Zygnematophyceae > Desmidiales > Peniaceae > Penium > Penium margaritaceum. The sequence goes on along the minus strand of SZWC01014266.1, from coordinate 16,771 downwards.
CCTCTTTCTTCAACTTGCTACCTAGATTTTTGGGTTATACCATGTAAGCTAGCATGGTGGTTGGCTGATTGAACAGAGCATCTTTCCATTACGGATGTGTTTTGAAAGTGTTCAAACAATGAAAGTTGTCTATTCGTCAACAGAAAACATCTCTTTTGAGCTTTTCTGATAGTTTTTTCATTTCTTCCAGTAGCAGGCTTTATTCCTTGCTCCTTCTTGCAAGGTGATCTTAAGCGACACCTCAGTGTACAGGGTTGGTCCATGTGGCAAGTGCACTCAAAGTGAGTGGAAAAATGAGCTTATCATGCACTTAGTGTACGGTTGGTTTTTTTTTAATATGCTTATCACAATATCCATGAACAAATAAAAGAGCATATTTTTCAATATCGTTGCAGTTATCATAGATTAAAACTATGATCATTGAATGGTATGGATCTATAGATGATCCAATTTGTTAATGGTTGGGTGGCAAATTTCATGCTCATTGCGTCCAACCTTATCCAAAGGAAGCTAGTTCTTAGAGGACTTCATTCATGTTGGTTATGCTCCAGATGACATATTTTCTGTTTGGAAAATTGTGTATGAATTTATAGCAAAGTCATTGTAATTAACAATTGTCTTCCTAGCTGTGAAATCTAACATCTTTGAGGAAACATGTTTCATGTACATCGGCCATCGATGTTTGTCCAATATATACTCACAAATACACATGAAAATGATGCTTAGGGGCTCGGGCCGGTCTGAGTCTAAGGAAGTACCACCAACGATGATAAGCACAATCTAAGAGTTTACAAAATCCTTTTCAATGTGACAACTCACGTTGTTGATATGCAGTGTGAAAACGCATTCTGGAAAGTTACATAACGGCCCCAACATATGGTCGACAACTCGTCTTATGAGGATTCATACCTCGCTCGTAGACACCACAAGACACATTCTTCACCACAACATTTCTAGACATTTGTATTGCAGAAAAAATTCAAATCCATTACTTTTCCAAGAAGTTAGCATCGCAAAAGTCTCGGACAAGTGCTCACACACTGACTATGTGATGAGTGAATTTCCTCACATGAATTGAATACACTCGGCCTATGCCTTGCACAAGGATGTCCTATTGACAGTAGAGCTTTGTCATCAACCTTCTCACAAAAATGACATTGATTTGAGCAAGTCCATCACTGCAATGACTAACGGCCGTCAATATTTTATGAAAGGCGTCACAAACTTGTGAGAAAGACTCCATATACTAAAAGGAGGGAGATTGTTACAAACACGTCAAAAAACAAACAGTAACATTATAGGTATTCATCCAATAAATTGAGTATCATCTCATTTTTAACAGATGAAAACCAAAACAAAAGTAACAAAAGGAAACAATGTGTAGGGGAAAAGGCTCGATACTGTGTTTATGTAGAAACGATAACATGGCAAGATTAAGTGAGTGTGTGGGAGAGGGGGGGAGCGAGAGAGAGAGAGAGAGAGAGAGAGAGAGAGATCAAGAGAGAGAAAGAGAGAGAGATCAAGATATAGAGAGATACGTATGAAAAGAAAGGCAAGGAGAAAGGCAGAGAGAGAGAGATAGAGAGAGAGAGAGAGAGAGAGAGAGATAGAGAGAGATAGATCAAGAGAGAGAGAGAGGAGAGGAG
>SZWC01014265.1:40410-69570 GCA_023375785.1 Penium margaritaceum | reverse complement strand
TCTCTCTCTCTCTCTCTCTCTCTCTCTCTCTCTCTCTCTCTCTCTCTCTCTCTCTCTCTCTCTCTCTTTCTCTCTCTCTCTATCTCTCTCTTGACCCTCCTGTCTATCCTCTATGGCGGGGTATGGTATGGCTGTGGGCAGGCCTCTTTAGGCGTCCCATTGATCCATCCATCCGCAGCCCTACCTACTCTAATCGACCTATCGGAGCCCCGTGGAGCTGACAGCATACTGATAACAAGCATAACATATTGTAGCAGGATTTGGGCAAATGCTGTGTGTGGCCTGGCCGACTAAGCGAGAGTATGAGCGTGAGCTCCTCTCGACTTTGAGTCTGCTGACATGGCAAGGGACCGGAGCTCGGGGGCAGACTTCGTCCTTCTAAAGACGGATCCGGTGATCAATAATCATCGCGAGGGAAGCAGACTGATCAGAGTCGTTGAAAAATCGAGAAGTGTGAGCATCGGCTCCTGTAGAGACGACGCCCGAGAAAGATCAATGGCAACAGGGAAGCAACTGCAGATCCGGACGATATCGTCCGTGGATTGCACCGAGGGCGCTGGGCATCCGCCAACCTCGGTCTGCCGATGACTGGACGCCATCGAGCGGCGTCTGGGTGACCTTGTGACTGAGGAATGGAAGACATAGGACACCGGACTACATAACACTTATACTTTTGTATGCTCATAGACAGCTTAGTACGATAAGTAGCTGTAGGTTTTTTATTTCCATTACTTTGTCTGTATCAGATCATTCTTAACAAGCTGGGTACCATTGAAAAGCTTGTGAGAGGAGTCGTGTAACTGTGCCTTCCGCCCACACTCTTGAATTGCACAGTCAATGACATTATTGAGGCAAGAGTGCCTGTGTGTGTGTAAGTGGTGATACTCATCAGTGAGATCACCAACAACGATTCAACAGAGCATCAGACGGTGTATCGATCTGAAGACATTGTCTCTGAAGATTCCTAAAGATCCTGTTATGTAAAATTCAACATTTGGTATCAGAGCACGTGGTGTTTTCAGATCTACTCAACCATGGCGGCAACCATCAACAATGGGGATCACTTCAAAGTGGTGCCGTTTGACGGCGATGACTACCACACCTTTGCATTCAACATTGAGATGATTTTTATGAACAAGGGCCTCTGGGGAGTCGTCTGCGATCCTCCCACTCACATGTTATTCACAGAAGCAACACCCGAAGAGCGAACCAACTGGAAACGGCGCTGTGATCAAGCCTTCTCAATCTTGGCGCTGAATCTAACAGAACGAATCAAGTTCATTATCAGAGAAGACAACCTGACCAACTGTCCAAGGAAGACATGAAAGGCACTGAAGAATTGCTATGAGAGAACAGGTGATGTCGAACTTGGAAGCCTCTTGACAGAGTTTCACACCCAACAGATGGAAGAAGGGACACGCCTAGAAGATCACGTGTCTCATCTCAAGCATCTGGCCAGTCATGTTTCCTCAATGGGGGAAGTGATTTCTGAAATAGTACTGGTTCTAACCCATTTTTGTAGACTACCTGTCAGATTCAAGGTCACCATCAATCGGCTTCAGACCTTTCAGAAGCAGGGAAAGAGTTTCGATGCCCAACTGGCTGAACTTCGGACAACTCTGCAGCAAGCTATTGATGTACAAGGCAGAGCAGCTGCTGGGGAAGCTGGTGCTGCACCTGCAGCAGCAGCACTACCTGGAAATCAGCCATATTCCCTGACTCTGGAGAAAGCTGTTGAAGAACTAATGATGGTTGAAGAACAATACCTCAAGGACAACGGGGATGAAACCAGCCTCGTCTCCAAATATCAAGGACAGAGGACCAAGAAGTTTGGATCCTGTGGTAATGGAAGTCAGGGCCCTCTCACACACTCCAACAGCAGAGTCCAGTCAACTCCTCACTCACCACAAGGTTTTGTTCCACCGAACGACCGAGTGTGTTGGTATGCAAGCAGAAAGGGCACATTGCCATGGACTGCCCTAAACAACGCCCAAACCTTGCTCGCCACTATGGACCTCGACGGCCACATCAAGCCATGCTCACAACTTACATGTCCACTATGGCTGCTCTCCTTACAGGTTCTTCAAAAGTGCAGGAATTCCCCGATGAAGAAGACAACTTTCATCTAAATCTTTTATCTGAAGTACCAGTCTTGTCCGACAAGAATGTGCCAGAGCACCCAACCTATGACTCAGCACCAGAAGACGGAGCACATCACACTCTGGCAGAAGAAGAATTTGTGATGGAAGAACTAGCCATGTGCTCCATTGACAGTGCACTACTCCTGGCTGCCGGCATCCTAGCATGAATTATGGACTCTGGCTACACAAAACACATGACTTGAAAAACTTATTGGTTCATCAACTTCAAGCGTTTTCTGACACCACGAGAATTCCGCCTTGGTAATGGCAGAACAATCCCCACCTATGGGCAAGGGACGGTCAATGTTAGCATTAACTGCAATGGGAAACCGGTAATCAGGACCTTCGAAGACGTCCTCTATGTTATGAGAAAATGCGTGGAAGCTTCCTAGCGATATTGCCGCTGACTAGACGTCAGTGCCTGGTCATACGGTGACGACGGTCACAAGTCGTGGACACAACTGCAAGGGTCTGGCTAGGGGACACAAGGCAAAGTGTCAGAATGCTTCAATATCATTTGCAGAGAGAAATGACAAATGACAGGTCCATGGCATAAGTACTTGCCGCGGCGCACGGCGGGTGTCGCACGCGGCAGTGCAAGGTCTGTCCTAAAACTGGCCCAAAAGCACTGTTTTGGCCGTAACTCAGCGTAGACAAGTCAGAGCACTACGCCGTCTGAACCTACACGTACAAAACCTCAAGCCGAATGCTGCGACTGGTCACATGCATGCATCCAGCAACAAATGGTGGACACACAATGCAAAGACATGCAAATCAGGCCCACGGCCAGTCCACTGATAAAATCCTACGAGCTGCAGAAAAACTACAAAAGGTCCCAGACAGCATGCAGGACTCTGGGGCGACCGTCGATCAGCTCCGAACAGGTAGTCCACCACCAGACGACGCCACGGTGCCACCTGAGTCTGCATCAGGGATCTGCACAAGCATGGACACGGCCGAGTGGTCACAATAAACTATACAGGTCGACAGGAACATCACAAATGACAACACTCCCCCATGACCCGATGGTACGCATGTCCATACACGTGCAGCACTGAGACGAGTGCAACAACGAGTGCAAAATCAGTCGTGACACAGACACAGACACACCCCGTACTCAACCACTCTCAGGCAAGGGGCGAAGCCCAGCGAAACGAATAGCCACCAGAAACTTCCCGCACGCCAGTGCCTTTGTAAAGAAGTCAGCACGCTGCATGTCAGTGCCGACCCATATGACGGAGATCACGTGTCGCTGTACCAGATCACGCGCGAAGTGATGCTCAACCGCAATGTGCTTTGTGTGAGAATGAAAGACACCAGAGTTCTCCGCAATGGCAAGAGCACTCTGGTTGTCACAACTAAGCACAGTGGCGGGCACCGACTGACCCAGCTCAAAAAACAGGCGGTGCAGCCACTCTGCCTCAGCAGCCCCAGCACCCAGAGCAACATACTCTACCTTCACCGAGCTACGTGCAATGCAGCCCTACTTCCCATTACGCCAGGACACAACGGTACCACCGAGCAGGAACACGTAACCGGTGTGACTGCGTCCATCCAGGCTCCAGGCCCAGTTGCTGTCGGTGTAGCCGTCAAGAACCACTGAACACTACCGACGAAAGCAGAGTCCGAGGTACGGTGTGGAAACCACGTACCGCACCACTCGCACAGTTGCTTGGAGGGCTCTAGCACGTAGAGCTTGGAAAAACTGTGCAAGGAGGTTGACGGCAAAAGCGATGTCGGGGCATGTGGTAGTGGCTAGGTACATCAGAGATCCAATAAGGTGAAGGTACAAGGTCACATCCACTGTCTCTCCCAGCTGTGTGGGATCGTCCACCTTCAGGGCGTCCTGTCTTTCAGGTGTTAGAGGTGTGGAGGCCATTGGCACTGTGCCAAGGAGGTCACCGAAGCGCTCCCCCACAACGCGTGCGTATCGAGCTGATGCAATAGAAGCGTCCAGTGTCTTCGGTCTTGTACAATCTCCATGCCAATAAACACCGCCACAGGACCAAGGTCCTTTATCCGAGAGGCAATCTGGAGGACCGCCTTGGCCTCCTTCGGGGCCTCAATGGAGGGAGACGCAATCAGGAGGTCGTCCACATAGACAAGGATGGCAGTGAACCGCTCGGGCGCCTGTCGGATGAAAAGAGAGGGATCTGCCTTGCTCTGTACATATCCCGCACGGGTCAGAGTGCCTGACGTAGCTCAGACAACAGACGACACAACCACACACTCTTACACGCGCCTGAGCCAAGGGCCATGTACTCAGCCTCAACAGTGCAGCGTGTAATGCACCCCTGCTTGCTACTTCACCAGGACACAGCCATGCCACCGACCAGAAAGATCCAGTCTGTGTGACTCTTACTGTCGATACTGCCAGCCCAGTCACTGTCGGTGTAGCCCACCGCAACCACAGACGGCTGGCGGCGGAACATAAGACCTCGTCGAGGAGTCGAGACGACATAGCACAGTACTCAGATCGCGGCCTCAAAGTGCAGGTGACGCGGCTCCTAAGAAAACTGAGCCAGGAGGTTGACGTTAAACACGATGTCTAGGCGCGTCGTCGTCGCCAATAACATCAGTGACCTGATGACTCGCAGGTACGTGGTCACGTCAAGTGGCTACCCCACAACGGATGGGTCAGGAGCCTTGAGCTTCACCTGGCCATCAGGTGACATGGGTGAAGATGTGCTCGGCACGAGGGGTAGGTCGTCGGTGAAGCGAGTGGACAGGGTCTGCACATAGGCAGCCTAGTGGACGTGCACGATGCTTTTGGAGTGATCATGCTTGAGCTCCATGCCTAAGAAGACTCGGGCAGATCTTCATTCCTTCATCTGGTAGGCGGTGTGCAACAGATCCTTGACACGGTGGATGGCAACCATGTGAGGCAACTCAATGAGGAGATCGTCAATGTAGACCAGGAGAGCGACGAGGATCTGGCCTTGCGGGCTGATGAATAGTGCGGGATCAAAGGTACTGCGCTAGAGGCCGCCGCAGAGGAGGGTGCTGCTGATCTCCTGGTTCCAGCATCGAGGCAACAACTTCAGATTGTAGAGGGCCTTTCGCAGCCGCCAAACTCTCCCAGTATTGTCGTTGAAGCCTGGAGGCTACACCATGTAGAGCTCCTCACCCTCCAGTGAACCATGAAGGAAGGCGTTGCTCACGTCTATCTGATGCATCTCCCACCCATGCGGGGTAACCAGGCTGAAGAGCACCAGGCTCATGGAGAACCGGCCAACTCGAGCAAAGATCTGGTCGTAATTGACCCCAGGGATCTGAGCAAATCCCTTGGCTATGAGGCGGGCCTTGTACTTGTCCAAGGACCCGTCAGGCTTCCATTTGCGCTAAAAGACCCACCACGCACCGATGGCCTTCTGACCTGGAGGGAGGTCAACGAGATCATACACGTGGTGTTGCCGCATAGCAGCGAGCTCGTCAGCGCAGGCAACATCCTAGTGTGCGGCCTCAGGAGAGGCTGGAGCCTCGCGTAGGGTGGCTGGGTCCTCCGGGCGTGCTATGGTGCAGGCTGAGAAAGCGTGTGCATCTCGAGCTCCAGGTGGAATGCATGCGAGTGCAGCCGTGACAACATGCCGATGCTCATGATGAAGCATGGCGTAGCCTAGTGCAGAGCTAAGGTGAAGGTCTGCAATGATAGCTGAAGTGGTGAGGCCGAGGGCTTTGGTGCCAGGGTCCCCACTCATGACTTTAGGAGTGGAAAAGACACATGGAGCGACAGGGGACAGAGACACCACTGGGCGAGGTATTGCGGTCTGCGTGCTCACTGATGGTCTGGGTCGGAGGCTGCCGCTTGGGCCACGTGTGTAGCGCGGCAGGGCAGGAGATGGCACTGAGGCTGACGGGCCGATGGAGGCGGACGGGGTTACCGGCCCGGATGGACCAGCGGACGTGATTGGGGCTGTTGGCATGGAGGGGCCAACGGACGTGACTGGGGCCGCCGGCCCATCGGGGCCGGCGGGCGCGGCTGAAGCGGCTGGTTTGGAGGGACTAGTGGACGCAACTGGGGCGGCTGACACGTGGAGACCAGTGGACACGACTGGGGCGGCTGGCCTAGAGAGACCAGTGGACACGACTGGGGCGGCTGGTCTGGAGGGACCAGTGGACGCAATTGGGATGGCTGGCTCGGAGAGACCAGTGGACACAACTGGGGCGGATGGCCCGGGGAGACCAGTGGACACGACTGGGGCGGCTGGCCCGGAGGGACCAGTGGACTCGACTGGGATTGCTGTCCCGGAGGGACAAGTGGACGCGACTAGGATGGCTGGCCCAGAGGGACCAGTGGACACGATTGGGACGGCTAGCGCGGAGGGACCAGTGGACGCGAGTGGGACGGATGGCCCGGAGGGACCAATGGACACGACTGGGGCGGCTGGCCTGAAGGGATCAGTGGACGCAACTAGAGCGGCTGGCTTGGAGGGGCCAGCGGGCGCGACTAGGGCTGTGGGCTCTGTGGGACGAAGTGATGTGCCTCTCGGAAGTGGCACGACAAAGGAAGGACTCACCAATCCCCCACGCTATAAGAGGGACACCGACGAGCCCGAGGAAACAAGAATGTGCGGGAATAGCTCCTCAAAGAAGAGGGCATCGCTTGACTCGACGATACAGTGTCGAGAGGGATCCCAGAAACGCCAAGCCTTGGACAAATGAGAGACACCGAGAAAGGTGCAAGGGCGCCCGCGGGGGGCGATCTTGCCGCCCTACTACGGGGCGGGCAGCCACACAATGGCCACGCAGCCCCAGACTCGAGCCGGGCGAAGGTCAACTCGCTGACCGCACCAGTGCTGGTATGGTGTGGACTGGCTGGGAAGGGGTCCATGGGGAATCCGGTTCTAGACCCACATCATGTACGCCAGGGCTTCAAAATAGAAACCATTGAAGAAGCCAGACGCAACCCGCATGGTGTCAGTCATAGTACGGTTCTACCGTTCGGAGACGTCGTTCTGGGCAGGCATGTAGGGCGCAGACGTCTCGTGGTGGATACCGCGGGAGGCGAGAAAAATTGTGGTCTCACCCATGTACTCACCACTACAATCGGAGCGAAAGCGGTGAAGAGATCGACCACACTTGCATTTCGCACAGACAAGCCAGTCCTGAATGGCATGGGCGACATCGCTCTCTTGCCAAAGATAGAAGACTCAGTGGTAACGAGACTGGTCATCCATGAGGATGAGGACATATCGGTCGTGCTCTCCGACAGATTCGGTAGGGAGAGGATCCATGATATTGGAATGGACTAAGTCTAGGGGGGCGGATGCACGAGATGAGGACAAAGGGTATGTGGACCGGTGCATCTTGCCATGAGCGCAATCAATGTACTCTGTGGGGCACTGGAGAGGGAAAGTCCGCGGTCAATGCCCTTGGCCGGCTGGGTGCGGAGCATGCTATCTAGGGCAACAAAGTAGATGTGGCAAAGGTGGCACTGCATGAGGCGGGTGTGGTGTGGAGAGAGCGTGCTGGTGATGAAAACATGGCCTGTAGCGGCCGATGAGGAGGGGACGGAAGGAGAGGAGGACAGACAAGGTACGTGCCACAGGTTGCCACGGGCGGTGGCGTGCAGGAGAACAAGACATGACGAACGCAACAACACAGTGCCAACACCACGCGCGTGCACAACGTCCATGCTCATGCAGTCAAGGGTTGTAACGGACAGAAGGCTGAGCTCAAGACCTGGGACGAAGAGGACATCGGTCAAGAAGATGTCACCGGTAGGACCACAGAAACGAACAACACCGACACCACGGACGGGTAACACCTGTCTAGAGCCCGTCTGGACCCCGGATACATCGCCAACAGGACCAAGCATGCTAAAGGCCTTGCGAAATGCCGTCATGTGATGCGTGGCTCCGAAGTCAATGATCCAAGTCTCGGCAGGGTCCTGGACCGGTGTTGCCAGATCACTAACAATCATATGGCAGCAAGCGAGAGACGCGGAAGCGGTGGAAGGGGGCGCGAACCGAAACTGCAAATTATCAAGCCACGCGACGTCGTCACAAAGGGGGGCAGAGGAGATCGCAAAAGATGGCAAGATAGGCTAGGAAGTAGGACACGACCGCAGCTCAAGCTCGGTCATGCACGGCAATGGGGACGAGCAGGAGGTGACGCAAATCCCACGTCCCTGGGGGGGAGGACGAGGCAGGCGGAGCTGAAGCGTAATGAAGTTCTATTAGTTGACGCTCGTGCGTGGGTAGCTCGAGAGTGAAGACTGAGTGTGGAGTGATGGCGTCTGAGCCCTGATAGAAAGAGGACTGCCTTAGTGAAGGGAACGGGGGCGCCGCTGGCTACGAATGATACTACTGAGGAGCTGGCGTTGGCGGGGCTAGTGTCGCAGTCGGAGGAGTGGAGCCGCTGGACTTCGTCGAGGCGTCAGGGGTAGCGAAATTTATGGCGGTAGAGGAAAGACGGTGCTCCCAATGGTGATGCATGGTGACAATGACGCGCGCCTCGTCCATCGGCAATGGGCATGTGTACCACCCGTGCCCTGGCTGGCCAAATGTGTGGCAGACCAAGCCACTACCGGACCCAGTCGACTACTACTGTCGCTGTTGCTGATGACCCTTGCCCTTCTTGCCCCGGCACTTCTTCTTCCTAAGCAACGAGGAGCTGGTGGAGGTAGCGGTTGAGGGGGAAGCGGCGGCCACGAAGGCGACGGCAGGGGAGGCGAGGGCCTCAGTGCGCTGGAGACGGGACTCCATGTGAGCTTCCTCAATCTTGATGAGGAGCTCATATGCCCAGGGTATGAGGGTGCCCTCGGCCGGCATGGTGGAGAGGACGTCCTAGGAGTAATGGACGAAGACATCCGCGTACGCGCTGGTGGCACCGCGCTTGATGGTAAGGAGCGCGACCAGAGGGGGTGGAGCAGAGGTGCCTAGGCGATGGAGGATGTCCTCAGCCCGTTGCCAGTATGCGGTGACTGTCTCAGTCTCCCCCATGTGTAGGGAGTTGAACTCCCGCAGCAAACGGCTGGTCTCAATTTTGCTGGATAGGCGATGGGGAAGAGTGAGGATGTGCCACGCGGCTGCAGGGTTTGGGATGGCGCCAGTTGTAAAGTCGCAGAGAAAAGGCTCTAGGGCCATGCTGGAAGCCGGAGGAGCCACGGGGACAAGGGAGCGTATAGCGCAACTGGCGTCATACAGCTGGTAGGCGTGGGTGGAGTCGTACGTGAGGGTGTAGTATGCCCACAGACCCTCACCCTGTGCCCAGGTGCAGAAGTTGAGCTCCCAACTCTGAAACTGCTCGCCGGCCTGAAGCGGCGGGGACGGCGTCTCAAAGTCCTTTTGTCTGTGGCCGGTGCCCAGAGTGGGGCCAAGGACGGCAATCACTATCAACCAGTCTATGAGGCCAGTGGCTGCAATGCTGCATGCTGTTGCGTCAGGGTGGAAAGCTGTTAGTGAATGGCAGTCAGGGGGTCAGAGGTGCCGGTGATGACGCTTGTGGGCTATTGTTGCTACTACTGCTATTGCTACTACTGCTGTTACTACAGCTGTTGCAGCTGCTATATGAAGAGGGGGGGGTACCCCCCCTCGGGATCCCTCCAACAGAGGAGGATCCCTCCCCACTAGGGCTATTAGCCATGGGTTTTGGTCTTTTTATGTTTTTATGCTGCTGATGTCAACAGTGATGTCACCCCAGGACGGCTGGCGTCAGCAGCTGCTACCGCGTTATCTACTGCTACTGTTGTTGTAGAGTTTCTTTCCCCCTTCCTCCCTTTTCTGTTAATGATGTCAATAGTGACATCAACGGCTGGATGCTAACGTCAGCAGCGCCTGTTGTTTGGGCCGCTGCTGCATTGCTGCAGAAGCTTTTGTTGTTGAGGCCACTGTTGTTGCTATTGCCGCCGCAGCCGTTGCTTGTCGCTACTGCTACTGTTGCTGCTGCTGTTGCAGCTATTGTTACAGATGTAGCTACGGCTGCTATGATTGCTTAGATAATAGTAACTACTATTGCTGCTTTTGCTACTATTACTATAACTGCTACAACCGTTGTTACAGTAGCTACTGTTGCTACTGCTAGTGCGCCTGCTGTGGTAGCAGCAACTACTACTGCTGCTGCTACTACTACTGCTACTATAGCTGCTATTGCAGTTGCTTTTTTTGCTATTGTTGCTATAGCTACTGCTGCGTGCTGATGTTGTAGCTGCTGATGCGTGCTGCTACAACTGTTGTGGCTGTTGTAGCAGCTATGGCAGCTGTTGCTGGGGAAGGGGAATATTGTTTTGTCTTTTTTTTCCTTTCGTTTGGCACAACAAGCTTTGCTGCTTGCAATGGGCAGCGGGCTATGAGCAGCGAGCTCGCTGCTCGCACCCCGCAGTCCGCTCCTCACATCGAGCAGCAAGATCTCTGCTTGCAGCCAGTCGCTCGCGGTGATCTGTGGGGTGCGAACAGCAGTAGTTGCTACTAGGTGCTGCCGGCTGTAGCCGGCTGCTGGTGCTGCGATAGCCGGCTACTGCTGCTGCTTGTTGTTGCGGCTACTGCAGCTTGCTGCTGCTGCTGCTGCTCAGTTCCGTTTCGGCTGTGTTATAGGCTACTACTTCTGCCACGAGCTGCTGCTGCTACTGCGAGCTATTGTGGGCTGCTGCTACTGCTGCAAGCTACTGCTATTGCAAGCTGTTGCTACTACGAGCTGCTGTAAGCTGCTATTGCTGCCGGCTGCTATTGTTGCATGTAGTTGCTATTGGCTGCCACTGCCACTGCTCGCTGATCTTGCCTACGGCTACTACTGCTGCAGGCTGCTGCTGCTGCTCGCTGGTGCCAGTCACTGCACCCAGGTGAATTTGCCACGTGTTTCATTGCCCGTAGATGTCGGACGCGGCCTGCCGCTCACCTCCTTGCGTCACGCGTGGAGGTCAGTGCTGTCGAAACAAAATCCGATAGCATTTCCCTTGGTCCAGTGGTCGTGGGAAAAATTCTGACGCCGCCACCAGGCGGGTCAATGCTGCCGGGAAAAATCCGGCAGCATTTCCCATGCACTGGCGCGTATGGGGGTCCGCCGGCGTTGTCTGGCACCTGTACGCTAGTCTTCTGCTCCTTTTGCTACGCTCTGGCTCTGATGCCAAAAAGGAGAGGCTAGATAGCAGATTGGGGCAACAACGTTGTTGATGCAGCGTGCGGGCATCCACGCTCGTTGCTTAAGTCTGTTGCCCCCTCAGTCTGCTGCTCTAGAGTCTAAGTCTGGAAGCTTTGGGTTTGTTACTCAAAAATGCGCGTGCCAGTGTTAGCGCCAGAAAGCAGCTGAAAACTGAAAGTGACTGATTAGGAATGAAGAATGAGCAACATTGGGAGCCCCTTCCAAGTTGTACCTCCTCCCCAGCTCTGTAGAACTTGTTACTTAGCTAAACAGTTAACAAAAAAATAGTCCTAGACCTCTTTTCTGACAGGCAGGGTTTTCTCGGTGAGCCCTGCCAGACACCCAACAACCCAAAACCCGGGCGTCGTCCGTTTTGCTTGAAAACTGGAACATACCATAAGACCGACGTGTGAACGCAGTCTTGTGGTCAAGATCAAATAGAAAAACAGTAGCAAGGAGTTATGGCTGCCCGAACCCAGGCAGTGCCTACGACATGATGCCAAACAGTGCCACTCAGCAAGAGACATGGACCGTAGGCAGAGCATGATGCTGCAGACGCAATGGCACAATCAGAAATAACGTTGGGTGCATGCAGATAGCATCTGCGGTGGCAGTGACCACCGGCGACCCGACCGCCAAGGAGGCCTACCGATGGTGCTGAGCACGTCGCCGTGGAGACGAGGCTCTAGTGAACTGCGAGTAGGTTTTTAGCGTGTGTCGGCTCCACCGGAAGACACTCCAGCAGCGTCGAATCTCGCCGTCAGTCATCGGCACGCTGATGTACACAAGCCTGGATGACACAACAGAGCACAATGAGGATGTGCAAAACCAACATTTCTTATTTGTTTAATTCAGTTTGCTATCATGTTGACAAAAAAAGAGCAAGGTTGGCTGTGTATTTGATTTTTCTTCAAGAAATCTCTTCCACGCACAATAAAATGATGCTGACATTGACTCGACGTTTGTATTTGCATCGTAAGTATAGACGCCAAGTCGTCATCGAAGTCAATCTTGTTGTGGGCGTATTTCTCATGTCGACATCGTCGACATGAAAAGAACACCAAAAGAAAAGGCGAGTTGTTGATCGGACCTCGTGTGGTCGACAACTCGATAGTCCTCGCCGGCATTTATCAACAAGGACTAGCTGAAGAGGGAGTCGTCGGGCTGGTTTGCTACCGCCACCCAGCTCGTCGGAGTCCCAGCGTCGCCGGTCGATACCGGCATTGAGCTTTCGTGCCGGTATTGCGGCTATCGAGGGTATCGAGGTCGGTATTGAGCGGCCATCGAGCTCGATACCGATACCCGGTACCGATGTTTGTTTCCCTAGTTTGAGGACTCTTAAGCATAGCGAAAGTCGTGAAAACACAAAGAGAGTGGGATAGAGATGGGGGGGGGGAAGAGGGTGAAAGAGAGAAACACGCGAAGGTAGAGAAACAAAAAACATATACAAAGAATAATTGTGAGCATGTATGTCTATTTTGACTCTTGGCATATGCGTCTTAATGTAAGGAATATCATCAGTATACGGGACCTAATCTATGTTTGCTTTAGTGACTGAGGTTTTCTTTTCATGTTGTCGGGCGTACTTCAGTGTAGTGTCATAGTGGGTATGCGGAGAATCATATTGTTCCTCAAACAATATCTAACATCTGGAGTATTCTTTTTAACATTGGCCCTTAAAAACATTTTATGGCTTTGGTGGACGTCATAGTTGCTTTCCTGTCAAAGTGGTCCGGACCGATCGACCACATACCCACCATGTCCACGTTTTAAGCTGTCGTGCCCACATATGCTGAAAAAGGTATCGGATACCCAGACCACTTTTATTCTGTAACCGCGTATCCAGTGTCTGCCATATTAGAGACGGCATATCCGAGTCCGCTGTTTTTAGAACGCCATACCATGAGGTTTTATTTCAACAACAGGGTACCCATGTTGAAAGGAGGCGAATGTTCGCGATTACATGAACACGAGACTAGAGTGCAACGTCGATGATGTGTTCCCGTCATTCTGTCGTACTCGCCAAAATCCAAAGTGGGGGTAGTGTCGGGTACAACTCAAATGAACCAAGGGGGGGAGAGGGTTGGGGGGAAGGGGGGGTCGAGCATGCGCCCTCCCATTGTACACACCGTGCAACGATTGTGCGCATTAAAGAAACTCCATGGCATGCCAATGAGCTGGAAGGGAGACCGGTTCTTCCTAATCTTTGTTGGTCGAAAATAAGGGGAGAAAAACAACTTCAAAATGTCTTCGGTTCAATGCCGTTGTATCTGTTGATCGAATGTGCGGTGGAGGCCAACCATTATAGAGAGATAACTTCGTTTCTAGTTTTTCCAATGGACGGAGTTGTTATATGTCCATCGTTTTGGTCGATAGATCCTTGGTTTCCATAGTCAAAATTGAACCGACGGCGGTGTCCAAAGTCGAAACCGAGATGCACGCGGTGTCCATAGTCAGAATCAAAATGACTGCGGTGCCCATAGTTCAAAACGACATGACATCTGTGCCCCCGGTTGGTGTGAGTCATGGGCATGCTTGACATATGTTTCAAGGTTTTAACATATTTGTCATAGATTTCAGTGACCACGTGGAAACGACCGTTGTCGGTGGCCGTACGCGTAATATGGAAACAATTTGACGTGGTTTGTTAGGTCTCCGACGCCTTCATGACGGGGGTCTTAGAGACAATAATGCAATGCTTCAGCTTGTAGAAACACGTTGCATATGATAGAGCCGATTACGTCATATCAGTCTGTTGTTTGAAGGATCCTCAAAGTTTAGCAAATTGCACCTTCGTCCTCCTGAAACGAGTCCGTGTGTTCCACCGCATTCGTGTCTGATTTTGACAGACTGTCAGGTGTCACATCCTGCCGGTTTCCCGAGACGCAATGGACCTCCCATCATGCACGGTTACCATGTGCTTCCCTCAACTGCAGTCGTACCAATCGTCGGAAAATATTGTTTGATCCACATCGACAGTAGCGGCTCGTGGGGGGGTCTCGCCTTGCAATGCATTGTGGTGCATCGATGCATCGATTATGTTCAGTGTGCCCATGGAGGCCTCATTGACGGTGCATGCGAGACAACCGTGGATATCCCAGTTATATAGAGCCAATTTTTATGAACAAGGTGCCCATGATGTCTCCCGATGGCGTGGACCACGCATCAGAGAGGTGGCGAAGCTCTCATAGCATCCTCGTTCCCACCGGACGACAGTGACGACGACTTGACAGATGATACGTGCTTGACGCGACAGACACCCACCACCAACAACGACGATGCAAAGCCCCCTGCATTCGACGGGGCCCCACGCCCTCAAGCTGAGGGTCCTCTCAGGATGTCCCGTGTAGTTGGGCGTGTGCTCTCGACCAAGGGCCTGTCCGTCGGTTCTGACAACAAGACAAAGGCAGCCGACGCCAAGGCGAAGGCTGCTGCCACCCGCATCTCGAACCCCATCCCACGTGCTATCCCAAAGAAGCGAAAGGTTGCGGTGGACTTCCTTGGTGGCTCAACATTCGAGAACATGGCCGCATGCAAAGCCGCAGTGGAAGCGTATGCGGTTTACAACCGCATGGCGCTGAGGTGGTTGAAAAGCGACCGCACTCGCTTTTCAACCGCCGCGGTGCAAGCAGTATGCGATGAAGAAGTGCCCGTGGATCGTTTGTGCCGGGTACACCAAGAAGTCCAGAGCAGTCAACATCACATCATTCGTGGATGGCCACCTTTGTGACTTCGGCTTCGGCCGGGGTAACCCCGTGCGCTCCATGAGCTGGGTTGCATGACAGATTGAGAGCACCATGGCGAAGGACCCATGTGTGAAGCTCAAGGCGCTGCAAACGGTCGTGACAGAAGTGGCCAACACGAAGGTCCCCTACACCACCCTTTACCGTGTGAAGAATGTGTGTTTGAAGAAGATGTCCGGCATGAAGTCGGACTCGTGGAGCATGTTATCCGGTTACGTGGTCGAGATACACTATCCCGCATTGGTTTAGTCTACTCGATTTTCAACGCTTCGGCTATGTGATACTTTAGGGACTCAACATGTGGAATATGCTGTCTCATGCAGGTGCTCAGGGTTGACCCGCTGGCCATTGCCAAAGCCGAGAAAGACCGTGTCACGGGCGCCTTCGACATAGTGTTCATCGCACCCGATGCTTGCAGGAGAGGTTTTGAGTACACCAGGCGGGTCCTCGTCATGGATGGCACATATCTAAAAAACGACCACAAACAAGTACTCCTCATCGTGCAATTATTCGACGAAAATGATAACGCCATGCCCGCTGCGTATGCCTTGGTGTCCGGGGAAGATGAGCACAACTGGAGCTGGTTCTGTGAGTTGGTTGCAGCAGGATACCCCACGGCCGCACAACATGGAACAACGGTCATATCTGACCGTGAGAAGGGACTGGCCAACGCTGTCGAGGCCAAGCTGCCCGGGGCGAACCACACATAGTGCACGTGGCACCTTATGCGCAAAGTGCAGTCCAAGTGCCAAGGTAGGTAAAATGTACTATTCTAGAACCTGGAGCACGTGACGACACAGGCGGACTGGGACGCATGCCTGGCAAAGATGCGGCGCACAGTGCCAAGGGAGTTGATTACCTGCTGGGTGGGAATGGAGAGCCCAACATCCCGAAGGAGCGTTGGAGTAGGCTGTTTTGCCCGGTTTCTCGCGGTGGGCAAACCATCAGCAACACTATGGAGTCTCTGAATGGCAAGCTGGTGGAGCTCAGGAAGATGTATTTGTATTTTTGTTCCGTGAACATGCACGTCTTTGTGCAGCAATTGTGGCACATTTGGCGCAGGATGGCACACGACGTCGAGGGCAATGTCACGCCTGCGCTCTACCTCAAGGTGAAGAACAACTGCGATCACAGCAGAGGGTATTCACTCGACCTCGATGGCGCCGAGACAGGACCATGGCACATCGGCACAGCCACGCGTAGTAATGGCACTCCACGCGACGTCAACCTCACCACCAAGGACTATTCCTGCGGGCGTTGGCGGGAGTATGGGGTGCCGTACTTGCACGCGTGTAGCCTACTGCTGGAGAACGCGCTGAACCCCATAGCGTACGTTGATTTTGGCTACCTCAATCTGAGCTACAATCAGACCTACTTTGCCCAGTTCCCATTTCCACGGGTGCGGCAGGTGAAGCCGGCAGAGCCTAAGTGGAAGTAGTCAGGCCCAAGTTGCGGGCGCGGGCGGCCAGCCACTGTGCGCTTGGACAGGTACGCCAAGATTAAGAAACGGCTCATTTGTGCCCGCTGTGGAAAGCAAGGCCATGTCCGTCGGGCATGCCCTAACATGGAGGCCCCAAGCCCCAAGCAAATGGCGGCGGCACGAGTCTCCGAGCTAGACGCTGAGCGTCGCATGCGGGCCTCCTGTCGGACTAACGTGGACGCCATGGGATACTCAAGTAATGAGGCGGATGATGCATCCCCTGCTGAAGAGGAGGCAGAGTCGAAAGAGGAGAAGGAGGAGGAAGAGGAGCATGAGGAGGGGGAAGACGAGGAGGGGGGAGGGGGAAGAGGAAGAGGAGGAAGGGGGGAGGGGGGAAAAGAGGTCGTCGACCCTGTCTCTGTGTCCAGTGACGAGGAAGGGGTTGAGCACCATGATGCCGAGGATCACGAGGAGGCATGGATGGCCTTCCATGCTGAAGTGGACATCATCAACCGCTCCTTAGGCCTTTGGTGAGGTTGTTTGAGCTTTTTTTAATTGCCATTGCTCTATTTGAACTCTTCTTTCAACTGCATTCGTGATATTTAACACTGTTTTCATTCCATGTGTGTGCTTTGCAGAGATCACCAACGTGCACTTCTTGAAGAGGAGGTGCATGCCAGATCACATGTGGCCAATGATTGGACTCCTGCAGTAGATTAGCTTTCAGCTGTGGTGTACTTTGGTTGGTAGTTTTTATCAACTCCGCTTGACTAAGAGTTCTAATGCCCAATGCCTGAGCTCGTGAACTCCTCCCTCCCCATATCGACATCAGCCCACATTCCTATTGTGCTCGAATAGTTCAAAACCACTAACCACACATTGGACGTTTGCTTTGTTGAACTATGCATCTGTTCTAGTCCACAATTGCAGTATGGTGCAAATTGTAGTGCACAATGGTGTCCTGAAATTACCTTGCAATGTATGTACCTCAAGCAGCTACCAAGTGTACATGTAAACTGTACACACATTCATTTTGTTCTCTTTGCGACAAGTGTTTCAAGGAACCAGAAATGTGAGCTCATGTGACCAACAAGACTTGACCGTCAATTTCCTCATGGGAGGTTGTGCGACATTGATGTGTAAGAAACTGTAATCCTATTTGTGGCCGCCAACAAGAACAAGATATGTAGGCATGTGCCATTGTATAGTGACACACAATGACGCATATCAATTGGATGCCTACATGAGTGACGCAGAGGCAGAGGAGAGTCAGTAGGAAGATGTCTTCTACGAGGGACGAGAGGAAAACATCGACTCTCTTGATGCCGATGAGGACATATTCTATGATGCAATGGGATGTAAAGGACGGCAGGGATGTGGATGCGACTTGTGCCACTGGCTCTGGCTGTGTAATGTCGTGGATCCAAAGTGGTTGGATCCATAGTGGATTGGGTAGTACTTCCTGAAATCATTCAACAATGGCCATACTTGGGTCATGAACATTACTCCCATGCCCAGACTAGTCACATGAATACTTCTGCAGTGCGCATAACTCTCAATGAAACAATAATGAAGTGCCCATAGTTGTCAATTACCTTTTACCTTTGTGCCCGAAAATGTGACAAAGATAAACAACAAATACCCATATTTCTCATTGAAACAATAGTTCCATGCCCATAGTTTGATACCTAGTCATGTCTTTGCAATAAACCTCAGATGCCCATATATGTCACTGAAATAAT
The DNA here is from genome assembly GCA_023375785.1 of Penium margaritaceum. NCBI lineage: Eukaryota > Viridiplantae > Streptophyta > Zygnematophyceae > Desmidiales > Peniaceae > Penium > Penium margaritaceum. The sequence goes on along the minus strand of SZWC01014265.1, from coordinate 51,446 downwards.
ACTCGCATACCTAGAAATGACAATGCCATGAGCCTTGGAAGCCCATAGTTTTCAATGAGATAATACTCACATACCCACAATTGTCAATGCAATGAACCTCGGAAGCCCATACTTGTCACTCAGATAATACTTGCATGTCCAGAATTGTCAGAGCAACAAACCTCAGATGCCCATACTTGTCACTGTAACAATACTTGCATACCCTGGATTGTCAATGCAATAAAACTCTCATGCCCGTACTTCCATCATCGAATGCCCACTACGGACTCGGTGGCTCGGTCCATGTCCACGGCTCCAATGGCTCGGGACAGTTGGGCGGCGTGCTACTGGCCATGGGCACTCCCAAGTTCCAAACCATGTGCTCCGGAGTAACAGGAGCTTGGGCCCATGATGGTTCTTCATGTCCCAACTCTTGGTTGCGTGCTACATTGCGGTCCCACCGCTCCTTCAATGCAACCCATGCCCAATGTGCCGCCCGGGGGTCCGCTACAGGAGTACTACATCCATGATGTGCCGGGCCATTTGGACGGACATCGTTGCCCATGTCGATCCAACATGTGAGTCAAAGGTCGACAGTTGGAGTAAAGTTATCACATTGTACTGACGGAGAAGCACCGTAAATACATACGTTAGTATCTGTTCATAGTGCGAACCGGTACAAAAACCAGGTTCATTAGTTGAACCTGATCGCGTGACCCTGAGTGGATGTCGGCACATGCCGCCGATATCCGTTGATGGTGCGCACGGCGTCGGCAAATTCCAGTGTGGACAATATGTGATTGGCAATGGCCGCGTCCATTTGGCGTGCATTCATTGGCGACGGTAGGTGAAGCCACTTCTGTGCGACGCGCAAACGTCGGCTACAACACGACGATATCGGTCCACATGTATGGCAAGGACAAAACAAAGCAGAGGCTGTGAAGCCAGGTTGGCAATATGCGAGGTTTGTTTGCAACATGCAAGACCATGAAGACTGAATACTTTGAGCAAATAGTGGATATAGTAGACATGATTTTTGTTTTTGTCTCGCACAACGAAAACCATGGGTACCGCTGTCATGACATTTCCAACCATGGACATCGCATGCAAGTTGGTTCGGCTTTGGCCACTGCCGTCAGTTCGCTTTCGAGTATGGACACGGCGGATCTATCGACCGAAACCATGGACTCCGGAGTGTTTATGCCCTTTTCCAATTTGCTCTACTTAAAGTTTTCTTTTACATACGCGAACATAGTGCCTTCTACAAAGTTCAACATGCTTTACGATTGCTGTAAGATAATTGATGTAAAACATGCCGACTGTCCGATGGGTGGATCGAACGTCTCATGATTTTCCTGTCACATACTTCAAAGTTCTTGTAATCGGTACGACATAAACATGTGACTGTATGAATTATGCAAAATCCAGGGTAGACAGTGTGGCCCTAAACAGGCTCCGAGTTCATTCAAAATAAGACAACAATACAACACATCTTGTCATATGTAGTACATGACAAATAAGTACCTCCACAGCATGTGGGAGTCGCCATTTGGCATGGTGCTCACAACCATTGTGCCCACAATGACTGTCGTATGGCATTCGTTCTGAGAGTTTTTTTTTTGGGTCGCGCACGCGAATAATGATAACCCCTCGAATTAAGACTAGGGCATATATACTCTGGAGTCCATGGTTTCGGTCGATAGATCCGTCGTGCCCATACTCGAAAACGAAGTGATGGCGGTGTCCAAAGTCGAAACCGACATGCATGCCGTGTCCATTGTTGGAAACGACATGACAGCGGTGCCCATGGTTTTTGTTTTGCAAGACAAAAACAAAAATCATGTCTACTGTATCCACTATTCGCTCAAAGTATTCAGTCTTCATGGTCTTGCATGTCGAAAACGAACCTTGCATGTTGCCAGCCTGGCTTCGCAACCTCTGCTTTGTTTTGTCCTTGCTATGCATGTGGACCGATATCGTCGCGTTGTTGCCGACGTTTACACTTCGCACAAAAGAGGCTTCACCTGCCGTCGCCAATGAATGCATGCCGAATGGACGCGGCCATCGCCAATCACATATTGTCCACGGTGGAATCTCCCGACGCCGTACGCACCATCAACAGATATCGGCGGCATGTGCCGATGTCCACTCAGGGTCACGCAAACAGGTTCAAATACTGAACCTGGTTTTTGTACCGGTTTGCACTATGAACGGGTACTAACGTGTGTGCTTTAGTGCTTGTCCGTCAGTACAATACGATTAGTTTACTCCAACAGTCAAACTTTGACTCACACGTTGGATCGACATGGACAACGACGTCCGTCCAAATGGCCCGGCACATGATGGATGTGGTACTCCCGTAGCGGACCCACGGGCGGCACATCGGGCATGGGTCGCATTGAAGGAGCGGTGGGACCGTAATGTAGCACGCCACCGAGAGTTGGGATTTGAAGAACCTGCATGGGCCCAAGCTCTTGTGACTCCAGACCACATGGCTTGGAACCTGGGAGTGCACATGCCGTGTAGTAGGCCGCCCAACTGTCCCGAGCCATGGGAGCCGTGGACATGGACCGAGCCACCGAGTCCGTAGTGGGAATTCGTTGATGAAAGTACGGGCATGAGAGTTTTATTGCATTGACAATTCAGGGTATGCGAGTATTATTGTAGTGACAAATATGGGTATCTGAGATTTATTGCTGACACTTCGGGGTATGCGAGTATTATCTGAGTGAGAAGTATGGGCTTCCGAGGTTTGTTGCGTTTACAATTCAGGGTATGCGAGTATAATGTCACTAACAAGTATGGGCTTCCGAGTTTTATTTCATCGACAATTTCGGGTATGTCAGTATTATCTTCATGAGAAGGATGGGCTTCCAAGGTTTATTTAATTGACAATTGTGGGTATGTGAGTATTATGTCAGTGAGACCTATGGGTTTCGGAGGTTCATTGCACTGACATTTCTGGGTCTGGGAGTAATATTTTAGTGACATGTATGGGCAGCCGAGTTTTATTGCATTGACATGATTGGGTATCTAACTATGGGCATGGAATTATTATTTCAATGAGAAATATGGGTTTGAGTTTTCTTTTTGTCACATTTTCGGGCACAAAAGTAAAAGGTAATTGACAACTATGGGCAGATCATTAGCATTTCATTGACAGCTATGGGCACGACAGTGTTATTCATGTGACTACTATGGGCATGGAAGTAATGTTCATGACCCAAGTATGGCCATTGTTCATTGATTCAAGGAAGTACTACCCAACCCACTCTGGATCTAACCACTTTGGATCCAGGATACTACACAGCCAGAGCGAGTGGCACAAGTCGCATCCACATCCGTGCCGTCCTTGACATCCCATTGCATCATAGAATATGTCCTCATTGGCATCAACAGTATCCATGTTTTCGTCTCCTCCCTCGTAGAAGACATCTTCCCAATGACTCTCCTCTGCATCTGCTTCACTCGTGTAGGCATCCAGTTGACTTGTGTCGTTGTGTGTTACTGTACAATGGCACATGCCTACACACCTTGTTCTTGTTGGTGGCCAAAAATAGGAATACATTGTATGACACACCAATGTCGCACCAACTCCCATGAGGAACATGACGGTCAAGTCTTGGTCGTCACATGAACTCATGTTTCTGGTTCCTTGAAACAATTGTCGCAAAGAGAACGAAATGAACATGTGTACTATCTATATGTACACTTGATAGCTGCTTGAGGTACATACAGTGCAAAATAATTTCAGGACACCATTTTGCTATACAATTTGCACCTTACTGCAATTGTGGACTAGAACAGATGCATAGTTCAACAAAGCAAACGTCGAATGCGTGGTTACTAGTTGTGAGTCATTTGAGCAGAAGAGGAATGTGGGCTGATTTCAACATGGGGGGGGGGGAGGATTACCTGAGCTCAGGCATTGGGCATTAGAACTCTTCGTCAAGCGGAGCTGATCAACAGTTCGAACCAAAGTACACCAGAGCTGAAAGCTAATCTACTACAAGAGTGCAATCACGGGCCACATGTGATCTGTCATGCACCTCCTCTTCAACGAGTGGACTTTCGTGATCTGTGCAAAGCAAACACATGGAATGAAAATAGTGTTAGACATCATGAATGACGATGAAGGCAGAGTTCAAATAAAGTAGGTTCAATACAATCCGTTGCCCATGGTTTCGGTCGATAGATTGCCGTTGTCCATAGTAAAAAATGACATGACAGTGGTGCCCATGTTTTCAAAAGTCCATCCAAAAACGGAATTCGACTTCGCTCTCGAGGTCAGCAGTCGCCGACCTCGAGAGCGAAATCGACGACTTCTGACATTGGCCTCACCGATGTCCGAAGTTACAATGTTGTGAGGTTTGGAGTTTGCAACTCTGAACTCCAAAACTCGCGACAGGGTGCGCCGCATCTCGCAACCCCCCCAATATCCGACAAACCCCTAGTGACACTGGGGGGTTTGGGTTTCATTTTTTTACTTTCCCGAGCATCTGTCGGGCTCCGCGGTAGCAGGGCCCGGCAGTTTCCCTTTCTTCTATCACATGTCCACCGCATTTCGCAACCCCCCCCCAATAACAAATAAACCCCCAATTTAAACTGGGAGGTTTGGGTTTTTTTTTTTTTTTTTGCCCGGGCATCTGCCGGGCCCCGCGGTAGTAGGGCCCGGCAGATTCCCTTTATTCGATCACACGTGCGCCGCATCTTGCAAACCGCCCCCAATAACAGACAAACCCCCTAGTTACACCCGGGGGTTGGGAATTATCTTTTTCTTGCCCGGGCATCTACCGGGCCCCGCTACCGCGGGGCCCGGCAGATGCCCAGCGTGCGCCGCATCCTGCAAACCGCCCCAAACCTATGACAAACCCCCTAGTTTAACTGGGGGGTTTGGCAAGGTCATCGCGAGATCGCAGGGAGGCTTCACCGCGAAACCCCTCCTGCGAGCTCGCGACGACGGGCGAAGTTCGACTTCGGCCTCGAAGTCAAAATCCATGTCGAATATGTTAAATACATGAAACATACTACAGCCGTGTCCATTATCGCTCGAAAAGCGCAAAACATGGGCATCGCTGTCATGTCAGTTTCGACTATGGACAGCGCGTATAAATCGACCGTAACGAAGGACATATAACAACTCCGTCCAATAAAGTGATGGCAATCAAAACAACCTCACCCAGACTCACCAAAGGCCAAAGGAGCGGTTGATGCTGTCCACTTGAGCATGGAAGGCCATCCATGCCTCCTCGCGATCTTCGGCATCATGGTGCTCGACCCCTTCCTCGTCAGTGGACACAAAGATTGGGTCGACGACCTCCTGCTCCCCCTCCCCCCCCTCCTCCACTTCCCTCTCCCCCCCTCCTCGTCCTCCCTCTCGTCATGCGCCTCCTCCTCCTCCTCCTCGGACTCCGCCTCCTTCTCGGCAGGGGGTGCATCATCCGCCTCATCCCATGAGTATCCCATGGCGTCCACATTAGTCCGGCAGGAGGCCCACATGCGACGCTCAGCGTCTAGCTCAGAGATGCGTGCAGCTGCCATGTGGTCGGCCTTGGGGCCTCCATGTTTGGACATGCCCGTCGTACATGGCCCTGCTTTCCACAACGGGCAGAAATGCGTAGTTTCTTCATCTTCGCATACCTGTCCAAGTGCACGGTGGCTGGCCGCCCGGGCCCGCAACTTGGGCCTGGCAACTTCCACTTAGGCTCTGCCGGCTTCACCTGCCGCACCTTCGGCAATGGGAACGGGGCGTTCTAGGTCCGCTTGTAGCTCAGGTTCAGGTAGCCAAGATCAACGTACTCTACGGGGTTCAGCATGTTCTCCAGTAGTAGGCTGCACGCGTGCGGGCACGGCACCCCATACTTCCGCCATCGCCCACACAAACAGTCATTGGTGGTGAGGTTGACGTCGCGAGGAGTGCCGTTATGACGCGTGGCTGTGCCGCTATGCCATGGTCCCGTCTCATCGCCATCGCGGTCGAGTGAATGCTCTCTGCTGCGGTCGCAGTTATGCTTCACCTTGAGGTACAGCGCAGGCGCGACACTGCCCTCGGCATCATGTGCCATCCTACGTCGAATGTGCCACAATCGCTGCACAAAGACATGCAGGTTCACGAAACAAAAATACGGATACATCTTTCTGAGCTCCACTAGCTTGCCATTCAGAGACTCCATGGCGTTGCTGGTGGCATGCCCTCCACGAGAAACCAGGCAGAATAGCCTGCTCCAGCGCTCCTTTGGGATGCCGGGCTCTCCATTCCCGCCCAACAGGTAATCAACTGCCCTTGGCACTGTGCGCCGCATCTCTGCTAGGCATGCGTCCCAGTCTGCTTGTGTTGTCACGTGCGCCAGGTTCCAGAATAGTGCGCCCGACCTGCCCTGGCACTTGGACTATACGTTGCGCATAAGGTGCCACGTGCAATACGTGTGGGTAGCCCCGGGCAGCTTGGCCTTGGCAGCGTTGGCCAATCCCTTCTCGCGGTCAGATATGACCATTGTTCCATGCTGTGCGGCCGTGGGGTACACTGCAGTCACCAACTCACTAAACTAGCTCCAGTTGCACTCATCTTCCCCGGACACCAAGGCATACGCAGTGGGCATGGCGTTGTCATTCGTGTCGAAGAACTGCATGATGAGGATTACCTGCTTGTGGCCATTTTTTAGATGTGTGCCATCCATGACGAGGACCCGTCTGGTGTACTCAAAACCTCTCCTGCAGGCCCCGGGTGCGATGAACACTCGGTCGAAGGCGCTCGTGTCACTGTCTTTCTCGACTTTGGCGATGGCCAGCGGGTCAACCCTCAACGCCTGCATGAGACAGCATAATCCACATGTTCAATCCCTAAAGGATCACATACCTGAGTTGTTGGAAATCGTGTAGACAAAACCATTGTGGGATAGCGTGCCTCGTCCACGTAACCTGGGAACATGCTCCACGAGTCCGACTTCTTGCCGTACATCTTCTCAAAGCAGACTTTGTTTGCTCGGTAAAGGGTGGTGTAGGGAACCTTCGTCTTGGCCACTTTTTTCACGACCGCTTGCAGTGCCTTGGGCTTCACACATGGGTCCTTCGCGATGGTGCTCTCAATCTGCCGTGCAACCCACCTCATGGAGCCTACGGGGTTGTGTCCCCGGCCGAGGCCGGGGTCACAAAGATGGCCATCCACGAACGACATGATGTTGACTGCTCCAGAATTCTTGCTGTACCTGGCACGAACAATCCACGGGCACTTCTTCGTCGCATACTGCTACTACACCGCGCCACAAAGCGAGTGCGGTCGCTTTTCAACCACCTCAACACCATGCGGTTGTGAATCGCATACTCTTCCATTGTGGCTTTGTATGCGGCCATGTTCTCAAATGTTGAATCACCGTGGAAGTCCACAGCAGCCTTCCGCTTCTTCGGGGTAGCACGTGGGGTGGGGTCCGAGATGCGGGCGGCCACAGCCTTCACCTTGGCGTCAGCTGCCTTTGCCTCATCGTCAGAACCGACGGGTAGGCCCTTGGTCGAGAGCACACGCCCGCCTACACGAGGCATCCTGAGAGGACCCTCAGCTTGAAGGCATGGGGCCCCGTCGAATGCAGGGGGCTGTGCATCGTCGTTGTCGGCGGTGGGTGTCTGTCGCGTCAAGCACGGATCATCTGTCAAGTCGTCGTCGCTCTCGTCCGGTGGGAACCAGGAGGTTGTGAGAGCTCTGCCACCTCTCTGGTGCGTGGTCCCCGCCATCGCGAGTCATCATGGGCACCTTGTTCATGAAAATTGTCTCAGTATAACTGGGATACCCACGGTCATCTCGCATGCACCGTCAACGAGGCCGCCATAGGCACGAGGAACATAATCGACGCTTCGATGCACCACAATGCATTGCAAGGCGAGAACCCCCGACGTGCTGCTACTGTCGATGTGGATCAAACAATGTTTTCCGGTGAATGGCACTGCTGCAGTTGAGAGAAGCACATGGTAGCAGTGCATGATGGGAGGTACATTGCGTCTCGGGAAACCGGCAGGATGTGACACATGACAGGCTGTCAAAATCAGATACGAATGCGGTGGAACACACGGACTCGTTTCAGGAGGACGAATGTGTAATTTGTTAAGCTTCGATGATCCTTCAAACTACGGACTGAGATGACGCAATGGACTCTATCATATGCAACACGCTTCTACAAGCCGAAGCGTTGCACTATCCTATGTAAGACCCCCGTCATGAAGGTGTCGGAGACCTAACGAACTGTTGTGCTTTGTGCCGTTCCTGTACAGTTTACTGTGACCACTCGGCCGTGTCCATACTCGTGCAGATCCCTGAGGCAGGCGGCCCTGGTGACACCGGCGCGACGATAGGCGGCGGTCTACCCGCTTGGAGCTGACCGACCACTGTTCCAGAGCCCCAGATGCCACCGGGACTCTTTACTGTGTCTTATACGTCTTGCAGGCGTCTTTCGGCGGACTGGCCATGAGGCCTATTTGCATGTTTTTGCATTGTATGCTCACTGTCAGTCGATGGATGCATGCATGTGACCAGTCGTAGCGTCCGTCTTTTGATTCTGCTCGTCTAGGTTCAGACGGCGTAGCATTCTGACATGTGTGCGCAGAGTTACGGCCAAACCAGTGGTTTTGGGCCGGTTTTAGGACAGCTCTTGGACTGCCGCGTGCGACACCCGCCGTGCGCCGCGGCAGGTATTCATGCCTTGGACCTGTCATTTGTCATTCCTCTCTGCATATGCTATATTGAAGCATTCTGACACTGTGCCTTGTGTCTCCTAGCCAAACCCTTGCCGTTGTGTGTACGACCTATGACTGTCGTCACCGTCTGATCAGGCACTGACGCACGATCAGCGGCTGTGTTGCTAAGAAGCTTCTACGCACTTTCTCATGGTATCAGAGCAGTGAGACAGTTCTCACTGAGCTGCGCAGCAGAGACGCAGCAGAGCAGCAGCAGTGAGAGTCACCGCTGCAGCAGAGTTTCTGGGGTCTGTTGGAGACGGCCGGTCGCCGTCAACGCACTCCACCCACCACGTGAGATCGCAGCTGCAGAGGCAGCAGCAGCGGCGTGTACCACCACGCAGAGGTGTGTGGGGGCTGCAGTGCGTGCAGCCGCCCCCCCACAGCCACAGCAGCAGAGCAGCAGCAGTAGAGGCGGCGGCAGCAGCAGCGCAGCAGCAGTGGCCGCAGCAGCAGCGTGGCAGCAGCGACGGCAGCAGCAGCGGCGGCAGCAGCAGCGCAGCAGCAGCGTCGGCAGCAGCAGCGCAGCAGCGGCAGCGGCGGCAGTGGCAAAGCAGCAGTAGCGGCAGTCGCGACGGCAGCAGCAGCGCAGCAGCGGTAGTAGCAACAGCGCGCGGCAACGGCAGCCAGCAGCAGCTACAGCGCGCAGCAGCAGCCGCAGCGCGCAGCAGCAGCAGCAGCCGCGCAGCAGCTGCTGCCACCGCTGCACACGCAGCGACGCAGCTGCTGCTACAGCTGACAGCACAGCTGCAGCAGCAGCTGGGCGGAAGCTGCTGCGCAGCTTCCGCGGAGCTGCCGCGCGCCACCGCGAAGCGGCTCCATGAGCGCGCAGAACTGTGACAAGAAAAAAAAGAGGGGACGAGCTGACGTCAGCATTGTTGATTGCTGCCGTTATCAGGTCGTGCTGACGTCAGCAACCACTTGCTGCCGTCAGCATTATACTAAGCCAAATTTTCACTTGGAAAGTCAAAAGTTGCCAGCGTTTCAACTCGTCGAGAAACGCAGACGGTTTTGAAATCCGACAAACTTGACCTGTCGTCCCATAGTGAGCGGCGACATGAGTTCCGCCCCTTCCTTGGCGAGGCTGGCACAGGCACCGGAGCTGATCCTAGTGGAGGCTGGGATCTGGCGTTGTCCCTACTGGCCGCAGAGACGCACGCCACGCGTGCGTCACACATTCGTGCTTTCCACTCGCTCCGTCAGGGACCAGCGGAGCCTGCGGCGGATTACTGGCGACGCGCCATGCGTATTTATACGCGTCTGGGGACCTCATGGGGCACACAGCTGTGGGCACTTCGGACGATCATGCTCGGAGTTCGCCTGGAGTACACCGACATCTTCACACGATACAGCGACGCTGTTCTCGAGCCTTTCTCAGCCACTCTGCAGCTGCTCCCTTGGGCGCATCAGCTGTTCCTTCAGGTGACATCGGCCTGCGAGGCCGCAGTAGCGCATCAGGAGACTTCCCTCGCTGCAGCAGTCCTCGCATCACCACCATCTTCCCTCCTGCAGTCGCCCTCATCCACTTCCATCACGACATCATCTTCCTCTTCCTCTTCGACCCTGTCTACACCCACGCAGACGCAGGGCGTTGCAGCAGCTGCCCAGGGGAAGAAGAAGAATAGGAAGCGCGGATCGGGTCAGCAGCAGCCGTCATCCGGTGGTAGCAGTGGCCGTTCCGCGCACTGCTCCAACTGTGGAGGTGCCCATCGCTACACTGAGTGCCAGCAGCCGCTTGACTGGGAGCGCATCACTCGTGGACTTCAGGCTACCCATGCTGCTCGCACCACGTCCGGCACATCGCCCGCACACTCCTCTGGACGCGCGGCGACCACGACTGCAGCTGTTCCTGTGTCCTCACCAGCGAGCAGCAGTGATCCCGACCCACGTGATCGCACCATCGCCGAGCTTCGTCATCTTCTGGCGCTTCGCTTTCAGGGAGGTGCGAGTGTGTTGTCATCGTCGAGTGGGTCACAGACTGCTTGTTCGTCCGTCCTCGTGACTCGTGATGACACGTGTGGGGGAGCACAGTCCGCATGTGATGATGTTGGGCCTGACTGCACTGACTGGATTCATGAGTCTCACCTTCGTGATGTATGTCGTTCCTGCCCACTGAGGGCTCAGCGTCCCTCTGATGCCGAGTGTTCTATTGCTCGTTGTTCAGTGACGTCCACCAGTCGTGACTCCGGTGGCACTTGGATCATCGATTCCGGTGCCACCCATCACATGACGTGTCGTCGTAGTGACTTTGTGGTACTTGGTCCTGTCACGACTGTCCGTTCTGTTCGTACAGGCTCTGGTCAGTCCTTACCGGTCCACGGCGTTGGGGTTGTATG